>JAHCLQ010000395.1:0-36916 GCA_023678885.1 Pogostemon cablin
TCATCATGATGCATGTCTTCTTCATCGTGATGCTAAATATACTTCATCGTGATGCTATTTCCTTCATGATAACTCATTTCCTACAAGATAATGCTCATTTCATTCATAATGATACATATTTTCCTTCATAATGAAGCTCATTCTCTACATCATGATGCATATTTCCTTCATCATTATGCTCATTTCCATCATCATGATGCAGATTTTTCATAATGATGCTCATTTTCATCATCATGATGCCTATTTTCTTCATTATGATCTTATTTTTATTCATCATGATGCTCATTTTCTTTATCATGATGCTCATTTTTTTCATCATGATGCATATTTTCTTTGTCACGATACGTATTTTCTTTATCATGATGCTCATTTTCTTCATCATGATACATATTTTTTTCATCATGATGCTCATTTTCTTCATCATGATGCTCATTTTCTTCTTCATGATGCATATTCTCTTCGTCATGATGCATATTTTCTTCATCATGATGCTCATTTTCTTCATCATGATGCTCATTTCCTCGTCATGATGCACATTTCCTTCATCTTGATGATTATTTTCTTCATCACGATGCATATTTTCTACATCATGATGCATATTTTCTTCATCATGATGCTCATTTTCTTTATCACGATGCTAATTTTCTTCATCATGATTCATATTTTCTTCATCATGAGCTTCATCATGATGCATATTTTCTTCATCTTGATGCTCATTTTCTTCTTCATGATGCGTATTTTTCATAATCATGATGCGTATTTTCTTCATTATGATACTCATTATCTTCTTTATGATGCTCATTTCCTTCATCATGATGCATATTTTCTTCATCTTGATGCTCATTTTCATCATCATGATGCATATTTTCTTCATCATGATGCTCATTTTCATCATGATAATCATTCATTCTCTACATCATTCTCTACATCATGATGCACATTTTCTTCATCTTGATGCATATTTACTTCATCATGATGCTCATTTTCTTCATCATGATGCATATTTTCTTCACCATGATGCATATTTTATTCATCATAATGCTCATTTTCTTCATCACGATGCTCATTTCCTTTCATCATGATGCTCATTTCCTGCATCATGATGCTCATTTCCTGCATCATGATGCATATTTTCTTTCATCATGATGCACATTTCCTACGTCACGATTAATATTTCCATCATAATGATGCTCATTTCCTTCATCATGATGCTCATTTCCTACATCACGATTCCTATTCACATCTTCATGATGCTCATTTTCTTAATCATAATGCTCATTTCGTTCATCTTGATGATCATTTCTTTCATCATTATGGCCATTTCCATCACTATGATGCTAATTTCCTTCATCATTATCCATAATCATAATGTTTATTTCCAACACTATGACGCTCACTTCCTTCATCATGATGCATATTTCTTTCATCTCAATGCATATTAGCTTCATCATGATGCCCAATTCCTTCATCATGATGCTCATTTCCTTCATCATGATTCATATTTCCTTTATCGTGACGCTCATTTCCTTCATCATAATGCTCATTTCTTCATCATGATATATATTTCCTTCACCAAGATTATCATTTCCTACGTCATTATGGTCATTTCTTAATCATGATACTCATTTCATTCATCTTAATGCATATTTCCTTCATCATGATGCTCATTTCCTACAAAATTATACATATTTCCTTCATCATGATGATCATTTCTTTCAACGTGATGCTCATTTCCTACGTCATTGTGATCATTTCCTTCATCATGATGCATGTCTTCTTCATCGTGATGCGTATTTCCTTCATGATACTCATTTCCTACAAGATAATGTTCATTTCATTCATAATGATACATATTTCCTTCATAATGAAGCTCATTCTCTACATCATGATGCATATTTCCTTCATCATTATGCTCATTTCCATCATCATGATGCAGATTTCTTCATAATGATGCTCATTTTCATCATCATGATGCATATTTTCTTCATTATGATGCTCATTTTTATTCATCATGATGCTCATTTTCTTTATCATGATGCTCATTTTTTCATCATGATGCATATTTTCTTCGTCACGATGCGTATTTTCTTTATCATGATTGCTCATTTTCTTCATCAAGATACATATTTTCTTCATTATGATGCTCATTTTCTTCATCATGATGCTCATTTTCTTCATCATGATGCATATTTTCTTCGTCATGATGCATATTTTCTTCATAATGATGCTCATTTTCTTCATCATGATGCTCATTTCTTCGTCATGATACACATTTCCTTCATCTTGATGCTCATTTTCTTCATCACAATGCATATTTTCTACATCATGATGCATATTTTCTTCATCATGATGCTCATTTTCTTCATCAGGATGCAAATTTTTTTCATCATGATTCATATTTTTTACATCATGAGCTTCATCATGATGCAAATTTTCTTCATCTTGATGAATATTTTAGTCATCATGATGCTCATTTTCTTCAACCTGATGCATATTTTCCATAGTCATGATGCATATTTTCTTCATCATGATACTCATTTTCTTCATTATGATGCTCATTTCCTTCATCATGATGCATATTTTCTTCATCTTGATGCTCATTTTCATCATCATGAGCAAATTTTCTTCATCATGATTATCATTCATTCTCTACGTCATTCTCTACATCATGATGCACATTTTCTTCATCTTGATGCATATTTACTTCATCATGATGCTCATTTTCTTCATCATGATGCATATTTTCTTCACCATGATGCATATTTTATTCATCATGATGCTAATTTTCTTCATCACGATGCTCATTTTCTTTCATCATGATGCTCATTTTCTTAATCATGATGCTCATTTCCTTCATCATGATGCATATTTTCTTCATCATAATGCTCATTTTCTTCATCATGATACTCTTTTTAATCATCATGATACTCATTTTCTTCATCATGACGCATATTTTCTTTATCATGATGTTTATTTTATTCGTCATGAACCTCATTTTCTTTATCATGATGCTCATTTCCTTCATCATGATGTTCATTTTCTGCATCATGATGTAAATTTCTTCATCATGGTGCTCATTTTTTTCATCTTGATGCATATTTTCTTCATCTTGATGCATAATTTCTTCATCATGATTCTCATTTTCTTCATCATGATGCATGTTTCCTTCAACATGATGCTCATTTTCCTACATCAATATGCTCATTTCCTTCATCATGATGCATGTTTTCTTCATTATGATGCTCATTTCCATCATCAAGATGCTAATTTCGTTCATCATGATGTGTATTTCCTTCATGATGCTAATTTCCTATATCACTATGCTCATTTCATTCATAATGATGCATATTTTCTTCATTATGATGCTTATTTCCTACATCATGCTGCATATTTCATTCATCATTACGCTTACTTCCAACATCATAATGATCATTTCCGTCATCATGATGCAAAATTTCTTCATCTTGATGCTAATTTCAATCATCATGATGCATAAACACTTCATCATGATGTTAATTTCATTCATTATTATGCGTAGTTCCTTTATCATGATACACATTTCCTATATCATGATGCTCATTTCCTTCATCATGATACATATTTCATTCATCATGATGCTTGTTTCCTACATCATGATACATGTTTCCTTTATCGTGATTTTCTTTTCCTACATCATGAAACTCCTTTCATTCATCATGATGCATTTTCCTTCATAATGATGCTAATTTAATACATCACGATGCAAACATCATCATGATGCTCATTTCCTTTATCATAATGCATATTTTCTTCATCAAGATACTCATTTCCTTCATCATGATGTTTATTTTCATCATCATCATGCATTAATCCCTTAACATGATGCTTATTTCCTTCATCGTGATACAGAAATCCATCATCCTGATGCTCTATCCGTCATCATGATGCATGTTTCATTCAACATGATGCTCATTTCCTGCATCATGATGCTCATTTCCTGCATCATGATGCATATTTTCTTTCATCATGATGCACATTTCCTACGTCACGATTAATATTTCCATCATAATGATGCTCATTTCCTTCATCATGTGCTCATTTCCTACATCACAATTCCTGTTCACATCTTCATGATGCTCATTTTCTTAATCATGATGCTCATTTCGTTCATCTTGATGATCATTTCTTTCATCATTATGGTCATTTCCATCACTATGATGCTAATTTCCTTCATCATTATCCATAATCATAATGTTTATTTCCAACACTATGATGCTCACTTCCTTCATCATGATGTATATTTCTTTCATCTCAATGCATATTAGCTTCATCGTGATGCCCAATTCCTTCATCATGATGCTCATTTCCTTTATCATGATTCATATTTCCTTTATCGTGACGCTCATTTCCTTCATCATGATAGATATTTCCTTCACCAAGATTATCATTTCCTACGTCATTATGGTCATTTCTTAATCATGATGCTCATTTCATTCATCTTAATGCATATTTCCTTCATCATGATGCTCATTTCCTACAAAATTATACATATTTCCTTCATCATGATGATCATTTCTTTCAACGTGATGCTCATTTCCTACGTCATTGTGATCATTTCCTTCATCATGATGCATGTCTTCTTCATCGTGATGCTAATATACTTCATCGTGATGCGTATTACCTTCATGATACTCATTTCCTACAAGATAATGCTCATTTCATTCATAGTGATACATATTTCCTTCATAATGAAGCTCATTCTCTACATCATGATGCATATTTCCTTCATCATTATGCTCATTTCCATCATCATGATGCAGATTTCTTCATAATGATGCTCGTTTTCATCATCATGATGCCTATTTACTTCATTATGATGCTTATTTTTATTCATCATGATGCTCATTTTCTTTATCATGATGCTCATTTTTTTCATCATGATGCATATTTTCTTCGCCACGATGCATATTTTCTTTATCATGATGCTCATTTTCTTCATCATGATACATATTTTTTTCATCATGATGCTAATTTTCTTCATCATGATGCTCATTTTCTTCATCATGATGCATATTCTCTTCGTCATGATGCATATTTTCTTCATCATGATGCTCATTTTCTTCATCATGATGCTCATTTCCTCGTCATGATGCACATTTCCTTCATCTTGATGCTCATTTTCTTCATCACGATGCATATTTTCTACATCATGATGCATATTTTTTTCATCATGATGCTCATTTTCTTCATCACGATGCTAATTTTCTTCATCATGAATCATATTTTCTTCATCATGAGCTTCATCATGATGCACATTTTCTTCATCTTGATGCTCATTTTCTTCATCATGATGCATATTTTCTTCATTATGATACTCATTTTCTTCATTATAATACTCATTTTCTTCATTATGATGCTCATTTCCTTCATCATGATGCATATTTTCTTCATCTTGATGCTCATTTTCATCATCATGATGCATATTTTCTTCATCATGATTATCATTCATTCTCTACGTCATTCTCTACATCATGATGCACATTTTCTTCATCTTGATGCATATTTATTTCATCATGATGCTCATTTTCTTCATCATGATGCATATTTTCTTCACCATGATGCATATTTTATTCATCATGATGCTCATTTTCTTCATCACGATGCTCATTTCCTTTCATCATGATGCTCATTTTCTTAATCATGATGCTCATTTCCTTCATCATGATGCATATTTTCTTCATCATAATGCTCATTTTCTTCATCATGATACTCTTTTTAATCATCATGATGCTCATTTTCTTCATCATGACGCATATTTTCTTTATCATGATGCTTATTTTATTCGTCATGAACCTCATTTTCTTTATTATGATGCTCATTTCCTTCACCATGATGTTCATTTTCTGCATCATGATGTAAATTTCTTCATCATGATGCTCATTTTTTTCATCTTGATTCATATTTTCTTCATCTTGATGCATAATTTCTTCATCATGATTCTCATTTTCTTCATCATGATGCATGTTTCCTTCAACATGATGCTCATTTCCTACATCAATATGCTTATTTCCTTCATCATGATGCATGTTTTCTTCATTATGATGCTCATTTCCATCATCAAGATGCTAATTTCGTTCATCATGATGTGTATTTCCTTCATCATGATGCTAATTTCCTATATCACTATGCTCATTTCATTCATCATGATGCATATTTTCTTCATCATGATGCTTATTTCCTACATCATGCTGCATATTTCCTTCATCATTACGCTTATTTCCAATATCATAATGATCATTTCCGTCATCATGATGCAAAATTTCTTCATCTTGATGCTAATTTCAATCATCATGATGCATAAACACTTCATCATGATGTTAATTTCATTCATTATTATGCGTAGTTCCTTTATCATGATACACATTTCCTATATCATGATGCTCATTTCCTTCATCATGATACATATTTCATTCATCATGATGCTTGTTTCCTACATCATGATACATGTTTCCTTTATCGTGATTTTCTTTTCCTACATCATGAAACTCCTTTCATTCATCATGATGCATTTTCCTTCATAATGATGCTAATTTAATACATCACGATGCAAACATCATCATGATGCTCATTTCCTTCATCATAATGCATATTTTCTTCATCAAGATACTCATTTCCTTCATCATGATGTTTATTTTCATCATCATCATGCATTAATCCCTTAACATGATGCTTATTTCCTTCATCGTGATACAGAAATCCTTCATGCTGATGCTCATATCCGTCATCATGATGCATGTTTCATTCAACATGATGCTCATTTCCTGCATCATGATGCATATTTTCTTTCATCATGATGAACATTTCCTACGTCACGATTAATATTTCCATCATAATGATGCTCATTTCCTTCATCATGATGCTCATTTCCTACATCACGATTCCTATTCACATCTTCATGATGCTCATTTTCTTAATCATGATGCTCATTTCGTTCATCTTGATGATCATTTCTTTCATCATTATGGTCATTTCCATCACTATGATGCTAATTTCCTTCATCATTATCCATAATCATAATGTTTATTTCCAACACTATGATGCCCACTTCCTTCATCATGATGCATATTTCTTTCATCTCAATGCATATTAGCTTCATCATGATGCCCAATTCCTTCATCATGATGCTCATTTCCTTCATCATGATTCATATTTCCTTTATCGTGACGCTCATTTCCTTCATCATAATGCTCATTTCCTTCATCATGATATATATTTCCTTCACCAAGATTATCATTTCCTACGTCATTATGGTCATTTCTTAATCATGATGCTCATTTCATTCATCTTAATGCATATTTCCTTCATCATGATGCTCATTTCCTACAAAATTATACATATTTCCTTCATCATGATGATCATTTCTTTCAACGTGATGCTCATTTCCTACGTCATTGTGATCATTTCCTTCATCATGATGCATGTCTTCTTCATCGTGATGCTAATATACTTTATCGTGATGTGTATTTCCTTCATGATACTCATTTCCTACAAGATAATGCTCATTTCATTCATAATGATACATATTTCCTTCATAATGAAGCTCATTCTCTACATCATGATGCATATTTCCTTCATCATTATGCTCATTTCCATCATCATGATGTAGATTTCTTCATAATGATGCTCATTTTCATCATCATGATGCATATTTTCTTCATTATGATGCTCATTTTTATTCATCATGATGCTCATTTTCTTTATCATGATGCTCATTTTTTCATCATGATGCATATTTTCTTCGTCACGATGCGTATTTTCTTTATCATGATTGCTCATTTTCTTCATCAAGATACATATTTTCTTCATTATGATGCTCATTTTCTTCATCATGATGCTCATTTTCTTCATCATGATGCATATTTTCTTCGTCATGATGCATATTTTCTTCATCATGATGCTCATTTTCTTCATCATGATGCTCATTTCCTCGTCATGATACACATTTCCTTCATCTTGATGCTCATTTTCTTCATCACAATGCATATTTTCTACATCATGATGCATATTTTTTTCATCATGATGCTCATTTTCTTCATCAGGATGCAAATTTTTTTCATCATGATTCATATTTTTTTCATCATGAGCTTCATCATGATGCATATTTTCTTCATCTTGATGCATATTTTAGTCATCATGATGCTCATTTTCTTCAACATGATGCATATTTTCCATAGTCATGATGCATATTTTCTTCATCATGATAATTATTTTCTTCATTATGATGCTCATTTCCTTCATCATGATGCATATTTTCTTCATCTTGATGCTCATTTTCATCATCATGATGCATATTTTCTTCATCATGATTATCATTCATTCTCTACGTCATTCTCTACATCATGATGCACATTTTCTTCATCTTGATGCATATTTACTTCATCTTGATGCATAATTTCTTCATCATGATTCTCATTTTCTTCATCATGATGCAAGTTTCCTTCAACATGATGCTCATTTCCTACATCAATATGCTCATTTCCTTCATCATGATGCATGTTTTCTTCATTATGATGCTCATTTCCATCATCAAGATGCTAATTTCGTTCATCATGATGTGTATTTCCTTCATCATGATGCTAATTTCCTATATCACTATGCTCATTTCATTCATCATGATGCATATTTTCTTCATCATGATGCTTATTTCCTACATCATGCTGCATATTTCCTTCATCATTACGCTTACTTCCAACATCATAATGATCATTTCCGTCATCATGATGCAAAATTTCTTCATCTTGATGCTAATTTCAATCATCATGATGCATAAACACTTCATCATGATGTTAATTTCATTCATTATTATGCGTAGTTCCTTTATCATGATACACATTTCCTATATCATGATGCTCATTTCCTTCATCATGATACATATTTCATTCATCATGATGCTTGTTTCCTACATCATGATACATGTTTCCTTTATCGTGATTTTCTTTTCCTACATCATGAAACTCCTTTCATTCATCATGATTTATTTTCCTTCATAATGATGCTAATTTAATACATCACGATGCAAACATCATCATGATGCTCATTTCCTTCTTCATAATGCATATTTTCTTCATCAAGATACTCATTTCCTTCATCATGATGTTTATTTTCATCATCATCATGCATTAATCCCTTAACATGATGCTTATTTCCTTCATCGTGATACAGAAATCCTTCATCCTGATGCTCATATCTGTCATCATGATGCATGTTTCATTCAACATGATGCTCATTTCCTGGATCATGATGCTCATTTCCTGCATCATGATGCATATTTTCTTTCATCATGATGCACATTTCCTACGTCACGATTAATATTTCCATCATAATGATGCTCATTTCCTTCATCATGATGCTCATTTCCTACATCACAATTCCTATTCACATCTTCATGATGCTCATTTTCTTAATCATGATGCTCATTTCGTTCATCTTGATGATCATTTCTTTCATTATTATGGTCATTTCCATCACTATGATGCTAATTTCCTTCATCATTATCCATAATCATAATGTTTATTTCCAACACTATGATGCTCACTTCCTTCATCATGATGCATATTTCTTTCATCTCAATGCATATTTGCTTCATCATGATGCCCAATTCCTTCATCATGATGCTCATTTCCTTTATCATGATTCATATTTCCTTTATCGTGACGCTCATTTCCTTCATCATGATAGATATTTCCTTCACCAAGATTATCATTTCCTACGTCATTATGGTCATTTCTTAATCATGATGCTCATTTCATTCATCTTAATGCATATTTCCTTCATCATGATGCTCATTTCCTACAAAATTATACATATTTCCTTCATCATGATGATCATTTCTTTCAACGTGATGCTCATTTCCTACGTCATTGTGATCATTTCCTTCATCATGATGCATGTCTTCTTCATCGTGATGCTAATATACTTCATCGTGATGCGTATTTCCTTCATGATACTCATTTCCTACAAGATAATGCTCATTTCATTCATAATGATACATATTTCCTTCATAATGAAGCTCATTCTCTACATCATGATGCATATTTCCTTCATCATTATGCTCATTTCCATCATCATGATGCAGATTTCTTCATAATGATGCTCGTTTTCATCATCATGATGCCTATTTTCTTCATTATGATGCTTATTTTTATTCATCATTATGCTCATTTTCTTTATCATGATGCTCATTTTTTTCATCATGATGCATATTTTCTTCGTCACGATGCGTATTTTCTTTATTATGATGCTCATTTTCTTCATCATGATACATATTTTTTTCATCATGATGCTCATTTTCTTCATCATGATGCTCATTTTCTTCATCATGATGCATATTCTCTTCGTCATGATGCTCATTTTCTTCATCAAGATGCTCATTTCCTCGTCATGATGAACATTTCCTTCATCTTGATGCTCATTTTCTTCATCACGATGCATATTTTCTACATCATGATGCATATTTTCTTCATCATGATGCTCATTTTCTTCATCACGATGCTAATTTTCTTCATCATGATTCATATTTTCTTCATCATGAGCTTCATCTTGATGCACATTTTCTTCATCTTGATGCTCATTTTCTTCATCATGATGCATATTTTCTTCATTATGATACTCATTTTCTTCATTATGATACTCATTTTCTTCATTATGATGCTCATTTCCTTCATCATGATGCATATTTTCTTCATCTTGATGCTCATTTTCATCATCATGATGCATATTTTCTTCATCATGATTATCATTCATTCTCTACGTCATTCTCTACATCATGATGCACATTTTCTTCATCTTGATGCATATTTACTTCATCATGATGCTCATTTTCTTCATCATGATGCATATTTTCTTCACCATGATGCATATTTTATTCATCATGATGCTCATTTTCTTCATCACGATGCTCATTTCCTTTCATCATGATGCTCATTTTCTTACTCATGATGCTCATTTCCTTCATCATGATGCATATTTTCTTCATCATAATGCTCATTTTCTTCATCATGATACTCTTTTTAATCATCATGATGCTCATTTTCTTCATTATGACGCATATTTTCTTTATCATGATGCTTATTTTATTCGTCATGAACCACATTTTCTTTATCATGATGATCATTTCCTTCATCATGATGTTCATTTTCTGCATCATGATGTAAATTTCTTCATCATGATGCTCATTTTTTTCATCTTGATGCATATTTTCTTCATCTTGATGCATAATTTCTTCATCATGATTCTCATTTTCTTCATCATGATGCATGTTTCCTTCAACATGATGCTCATTTCCTACATCAATATGCTCATTTCCTTCATCATGATGCATGTTTTCTTCATTATGATGCTCATTTCCATCATCAAGATGCTAATTTCGTTCATCATGATGTGTATTTCCTTCATCATGATGCTAATTTCCTACATCACTATGCTCATTTTATTCATCATGATGCATATTTTTCATCATGATGCTTATTTCCTACATCATGCTGCACGTTTCCTTCTTCATTACGCTTATTTTCAACATCATGATGATCATTTCCTTTATCATGATGCAAAATTTCTTCATCTTGATGCTAATTTCAATCTTTATGATCCATAAACACTTCATCATGATGTTAATTTCATTCATTATTATGCGTAGTTCCCTTATCATGATACACATTTCCTATATCATGATGCTCATTTCCTTCATCATGATACATATTTCATTCATCATGATGCTTGTTTCCTACATCATGATACATTTTTCCTTTATCGTGATTTTCTTTTCCTACATCATGAAACTCCTTTCATTCATCATGATGCATTTTTCCTTCATAATGATGCTAATTTAATACATCACGATGCAAACATCATCATGATGCTCATTTCCTTCATCATAATGCATATTTTCTTCATCAAGATACTCATTTCCTTCATCATGATGTTTATTTTCATCATCATCATGCATTAATCCCTTAACATGATGCTTATTTCCTTCATCGTGATACAGAAATCCTTCATCCTGATGCTCATATCCGTCATCATGATGCATGTTTCATTCAACATGATGCTCATTTCCTGCATCATGATGCTCATTTCCTGCATCTTGATGCATATTTTCTTTCATCATGATGCACATTTCCTACGCCACGATTAATATTTCCATCATAATGATGCTCATTTCCTTCATCATGATGCTCATTTCCTACATCACGATTCCTATTCACATCTTCATGATGCTCATTTTCTTAATCATGATGCTCATTTCGTTCATCTTGATGATCATTTCTTTCATCATTATGGTCATTTCCATCACTATGATGCTAATTTCCTTCATCATTATCCATAATCATAATGTTTATTTCCAACACTATGATGCTCACTTCCTTCATCATGATGCATATTTCTTTCATCTCAATGCATATTAGCTTCATCATGATGCCCAATTCCTTCATCATGATGCTCATTTCCTTCATCATGATTCATATTTCCTTTATCATGATGCTCATTTTCTTCGTCACGATGCGTATTTTCTTTATCATGATGCTCATTTTCTTCATCATGATACATATTTTTTTTATCATGATGCTCATTTTCTTCATCATGATGCTCATTTTCTTCATCATGATGCATATTCTCTTCGTCATGATGCATATTTTCTTCATCATGATGCTCATTTTCTTCATCATGATGCTCATTTCCTCGTCATGATGCACATTTCCTTCATCACGATGCTCATTTTCTTCATCATGATGCTCATTTTCTTCATCATGATGCTCATTTTCTTCATCATGATGCATATTCTCTTCGTCATGATGCTCATTTTCTTCATCAAGATGCTCATTTCCTCGTCATGATGAACATTTCCTTCATCTTGATGCTCATTTTCTTCATCACGATGCATATTTTCTACATCATGATGCATATTTTCTTCATCATGATGCTCATTTTCTTCATCACGATGCTAATTTTCTTCATCATGATTCATATTTCTTCATCATGAGCTTCATCTTGATGCACATTTTCTTCATCTTGATGCTCATTTTCTTCATCATGATGCATATTTTCTTCATTATGATACTCATTTTCTTCATTATGATACTCATTTTCTTCATTATGATGCTCATTTCCTTCATCATGATGCATATTTTCTTCATCTTGATGCTCATTTTCATCATCATGATGCATATTTTCTTCATCATGATTATCATTCATTCTCTACGTCATTCTCTACATCATGATGCACATTTTCTTCATCTTGATGCATATTTACTTCATCATGATGCTCATTTTCTTCATCATGATGCATATTTTCTTCACCATGATGCATATTTTATTCATCATGATGCTCATTTTCTTCATCACGATGCTCATTTCCTTTCATCATGATGCTCATTTTCTTAATCATGATGCTCATTTCCTTCATCATGATGCATATTTTCTTCATCATAATGCTCATTTTCTTCATCATGATACTCTTTTTAATCATCATGATGCTCATTTTCTTCATTATGACGCATATTTTCTTTATCATGATGCTTATTTTATTCGTCATGAACCTCATTTTCTTTATCATGATGCTCATTTCCTTCATCATGATGTTCATTTTCTACATCATGATGTAAATTTCTTCATCATGATGCTCATTTTTTTCATCTTGATGCATATTTTCTTCATCTTGATGCATAATTTCTTCATCATGATTCTCATTTTCTTCATCATGATGCATGTTTCCTTCAACATGATGCTCATTTCCTACATCAATATGCTCATTTCCTTCATCATGATGCATGTTTTCTTCATTATGATGCTAATTTCCATCATCAAGATGCTAATTTCGTTCATCATGATGTGTATTTCCTTCATCATGATGCTAATTTCCTACATCTCTATGCTCATTTCATTCATCATGACGCATATTTTTCATCATGATGCTTATTTCCTACATCATGCTGCACGTTTCCTTCTTCATTACGCTTATTTTCAACATCATGATGATCATTTCCTTTATCATGATGCAAAATTTCTTCATCTTGATGCTAATTTCAATCTTTATGATCCATAAACACTTCATCATGATGTTAATTTCATTCATTATTATGCGTAGTTCCCTTATCATGATACACATTTCCTATATCATGATGCTCATTTCCTTCATCATGATACATATTTCATTCATCATGATGCTTGTTTCCTACATCATGATACATGTTTCCTTTATCGTGATTTTCTTTTCCTACATCATGAAACTCCTTTCATTCATCATGATGCATTTTTCCTTCATAATGATGCTAATTTAATACATCACGATGCAAACATCATCATGATGCTCATTTCCTTCATCATAATGCATATTTTCTTCATCAAGATACTCATTTCCTTCATCATGATGTTTATTTTCATCATCATCATGCATTAATCCCTTAACATGATGCTTATTTCCTTCATCGTGATACAGAAATCCTTCATCCTGATGCTCATATCCGTCATCATGATGCATGTTTCATTCAACATGATGCTCATTTCCTGCATCATGATGCTCATTTCCTGCATCATGATGCATATTTTCTTTCATCATGATGCACATATCCTACGTCACGATTAATATTTCCATCATAATGATGCTCATTTCCTTCATCATGATGCTCATTTCCTACATCACGATTCCTATTCACATCTTCATGATGCTCATTTTCTTAATCATGATGCTCATTTCGTTCATCTTGATGATCATTTCTTTCATCATTATGGTCATTTCCATCTCTATGATGCTAATTTCCTTCATCATTATCCATAATCATAATGTTTATTTCCAACACTATGATGCTCACTTCCTTCATCATGATGCATATTTCTTTCAACTCAATGCATATTAGCTTCATCATGATGCCAAATTCCTTCATCATGATGCTCATTTCCTTCATCATGATTCATATTTCCTTTATCATGATGCTCATTTTCTTCGTCACGATGCGTTTTTTCTTTATCATGATGCTCATTTTCTTCATCATGATACATATTTTTTTTATCATGATGCTCATTTTCTTCATCATGATGCTCATTTTCTTCATCATGATGCATATTCTCTTCGTCATGATGCATATTTTCTTCATCATGATGCTCATTTTCTTCATCATGATGCTCATTTCCTCGTCATGATGCACATTTCCTTCATCACGATGCTCATTTTCTTCATCACGATGCATATTTTCTACATCATGATGCATATTTTCTTCATCATGATGCTCATTTTCTTCATCACGATGCTAATTTTCTTCATCATGATTCATATTTTCTTCATCATGAGCTTCATCATGATGCACATTTTCTTCATCTTGATGCTCATTTTCTTCATCATGATGCATATTTTCTTCATTATGATACTCATTTTCTTCATTATGATACTCATTTTCTTCATTATGGTGCTCATTTCCTTCATCATGATGCATATTTTCTTCATCTTGATGCTCATTTTCATCATCATGATGCATATTTTCTTCGTCATGATGCTCATTTTCTTCATCATGATGCATATTTTCTTCACCATGATGCATATTTTATTCATCATGATGCTCATTTTCTTCATCACGATGCTCATTTCCTTTCATCATGATGCTCATTTTCTTAATCATGATGCTCATTTCCTTCATCATGATGCATATTTTCTTCATCATAATGCTCATTTTCTTCATCATGATACTCTTTTTAATCATCATGATGCTCATTTTCTTCATCATGACGCATATTTTCTTTATCATGATGCTTATTTTATTCGTCATGAAACTCATTTTCTTTATCATGATGCTCATTTCCTTCATCATGATGTTCATTTTCTGCATCATGATGTAAATTTCTTCATCATGATGCTCATTTTTTTCATCTTGATGCATATTTTCTTCATCTTGATGCATAATTTCTTCATCATGATTCTCATTTTCTTCATAATGATGCATGTTTCCTTCAACATGATGCTCATTTCCTACATCAATATGCTTATTTCCTTCATCATGATGCATGTTTTCTTCATTATGATGCTCATTTCCATCATCAAGATGCTAATTTCGTTCATCATGATGTGTATTTCCTTCATCATGATGCTAATTTCCTATATCACAATGCTCATTTCATTCATCATGATGCATATTTTCTTCATTATGATGGTTATTTCCTACATCATGCTGCATATTTTCTTCATCATGATGCTCATTTCCTTCATCATGATGCTCATTTTCTTCATCATGATGCTCATTTCCTTCATCTTGATGCTCATTTTCTTCATCACGATGCATATTTTCTACATCATGATGCATATTTTCTTCATCATGATGCTCATTTTCTTCATCAGGATGCAAATTTTTTTCATCATGATTCATATTTTTTCCATCATGAGCTTCATCATGATTCATATTTTCTTCATCTTGATGCATATTTTAGTCATCATGATGCTCATTTTCTTCAACATGATGCATATTTTCCATAGTCATGATGCATATTTTCTTCATCATGATACTCATTTTCTTCATTATGATGCTCATTTCCTTCATCATGATGCATATTTTCTTCATCTTGATGCTCATTTTCATCATCATGATGCAAATTTTCTTCATCATGATTATCATTCATTCTCTACGTCATTCTCTACATCATGATGCACATTTTCTTCATCTTGATGCATATTTACTTCATCATGATGCTCATTTTCTTCATCATGATGCATATTTTCTTCACCATGATGCATATTTTATACATCATGATGCTCATTTTCTTCATCACGATGCTCATTTCCTTTCATCATGATGCTCATTTTCTTAATCATGATGCTCATTTCCTTCATCATGATGCATATTTTCTTCATCATAATGCTCATTTTCTTCATCATGATACTCTTTTTAATCATCATCATGCTCATTTTCTTCATCATGACGCATATTTTCTTTATCATGATGCTTATTTTATTCGTCATGAACCTCATTTTCTTTATCATGATGCTCATTTCCTTCATCATGATGTTCATTTTCTGCATCATGATGTAAATTTCTTCATCATGATGCTCATTTTTTTTCATCTTGATGCATATTTTCTTCATCTTGATGCATAATTTCTTCATCATGATTCTCATTTTCTTCATCATGATGCATGTTTTCTTCAACATGATGCTCATTTCCTACATCAATATGCTCATTTCCTTCATCATGATGCATGTTTTCTTCATTATGATGCTCATTTCCATCATCAAGATGCTAATTTCGTTCATCATGATGTGTATTTCCTTCATCATGATGCTAATTTCCTACATCACTATGCTCATTTCATTCATCATGATGCATATTTTCTTCATCATGATGCTTATTTCCTACATCATGCTGCATATTTCCTTCATCATTACGCTTATTTTAAACATCATGATGATAATTTCCTTCATCATGATGTAAAATTTCTTCATCTTGATGCTAATTTCAATCATCATGATGCAGAAACACTTCATCATGATGTTAATTTCATTTATTATTATGCGTAGTTCCTTTATCATGGTACACATTTCCTATATCATGATGCTCATTTCCTTCATCATGATACATATTTCATTCATCATGATGCTTGTTTCCTACATCATGATACATGTTTCCTTTATCGTGATTTTCTTTTCCTACATCATGAAACTCCTTTCATTCATCATGATGCATTTTTCCTTCATCATGATGCTCATTTCCTTCATCTTAATGCATATTTCCTTCATCATGATGCTCATTTCCTACAAAATTATACATATTTCCTTCATCATGATGATCATTTCTTTCAACGTGATGCTCATTTCCTACGTCATTGTGATCATTTCCATCATCATGATGCATGTCTTCTTCATCGTGATGCTAATATACTTCATCGTGATGCGTATTTCCTTCATGATACTCATTTCCTACAAGATAATGCTCATTTCATTCATAATGATACATATTTCCTTCATAATGAAGCTCATTCTCTACATCATGATGCATATTTCCTTCATCATTATGCTCATTTCCATCATCATGATGCAGATTTCTTCATAATGATGCTCGTTTTCATCATCATGATGCCTATTTTCTTCATTATGATGCTTATTTTTATTCATCATGATGCTCATTTTCTTTATCATGATGCTCATTTTTTTCATCATGATGCATATTTTCTTCGTCACGATGTGTATTTTCTTTATCATGATGCTCATTTTCTTCATCATGATACATATTTTTTTCATCATGATGCTCATTTTCTTCATCATGATGCTCATTTTCTTCGTCATGATGCATATTTTCTTCATCATGATGCTCATTTTCTTAATCATGATGCTCATTTCCTCGTCATGATGCACATTTCCTTCATCTTGATGCTCATTTTCTTCATCACGATGCATATTTTCTATATCATGATGCACATTTCCTTCATCTTGATGCTCATTTTCTTCATCACGATGCATATTTTCTACATCATGATGCATATTTTCTTCATCATGATGCTCATTTTCTTCATCACGATGCTAATTTTCTTCATCATGATTCATATTTTCTTCATCATGAGCTTCATAATGATGCACATTTTCTTCATCTTGATGCTCATTTTCTTCATCATGATGCATATTTTTCATAATCATGATGCATATTTTCTTCATTATGATACTCATTTTCTTCATTATGATGCTCATTTCCTTCATCATGATGCATATTTTCTTCATCTTGATGCTCATTTTCATCATCATGATGCATATTTTCTTCATCATGATGCTCATTTTCATCATGATAATCATTCATTCTCTACATCATGATGCACATTTTCTTCATCTTGATACATATTTACTTCATCATGATGCTCATTTTCTTCATCATGATGCATATTTTCTTCACCATGATGCATATTTTATTCATCATAATGCTCATTTTCTTCATCACGATGCTCATTTCCTTTCATCATGATGCTCATTTTCTTCATCATGATGCTAATTTCCTTCATAATGATGCATATTTTCCTTCATCATGATGCACATTTCCTATGTCACGATTAATATTTCCATCATAATGTCATTTCCTTCATCATGATGCTCATTTCCTACATCACGATTCCTATTCACATCTTCATGATGCTTATTTCCTTAATCATGATGCTCATTTCGTTCATCTTTATGATCATTTCTTTCATTATTATGGTCATTTCCATCACTATGATGCTAATTTCCTTCATCATTATCCGTAATCATAATGTTTATTTCCAACACTATGATGCTCATTTCCTTCATCATGATGTATATTTCTTTCATCTCAATGCATATTAGCTTCATCATGATGCCCAATTCCTTCATCATCATGCTCATTTCCTTCATCATGATTCATATTTTCTTTATCATGATGCTCATTTCCTTCATCATAATGCTCATTTCATTCATCATGATATATATTTCCTTCACCAAGATGATCATTTCCTACGTCATTATGGTCATTTCTTAATCTTGATGCTTATTTCATTCATCTTAATGCATATTTCCTTCATCATCATGCTCATTTCCTACAAAATTATACATATTTCCTTCATCATGATGATCATTTCTTTCATCGTGATGCTCATTTCCTACGTCATTATAATCATTTCCTTCATCATGATGCATGTCTTCTTCATCATGATGCTAATATACTTCACCGTGATGCGTATTTCCTTTATGATACTCATTTCCTACATAATAATGCTCATTTCATTCATAATGATACATATTTCCTTCATCATGAAGCTTATTCTCTACATCATCATACATATTTCCTTCATCATTATGCTCATTTCCATCATCATGATGCAGATTTCTTCATAATGATGCTCATTTTCATCATCATGATGCATATTTTCTTCATTATGATGCTCATTTTTATTCATCATGATGCTCATTTTCTTTATCATGATGCTCATTTTTTCATCATGATGCATATTTTCTTCGTCACGATGCGTATTTTCTTTATCATGATGCTCATTTTCTTCATCAAGATACATATTTTCTTCATTATGATGCTCATTTTCTTCATCATGATGCATATTTTCTTCGTCATGATGCATATTTTCTTCATCATGATGCTCATTTTCTTCATCATGATGCTCATTTCCTCGTCATGATACACTTTTCCTTCATCTTGATGCTCATTTTCTTCATCACGATGCATATTTTCTACATCATGATGCATATTTTCTTCATCATGATGCTCATTTTCTTCATCAGGATGCAAATTTTATTCATCATGATTCATATTTTTTTCATCATGAGCTTCATCATGATGCATATTTTCTTCATCTTGATGCATATTTTAGTCATCATGATGCTCATTTTCTTCAACATGATGCATATTTTCCATAGTCATGATGCATATTTTCTTCATCATGATATTTATTTTCTTCATTATGATGCTCATTTCCTTCATCATGATGCATATTTTCTTCATCTTGATGCTCATTTTCATCATCATGATGCAAATTTTCTTCATCATGATTATCATTCATTCTCTACGTCATTCTCTACATCATGATGCACATTTTCTTCATCTTGATGCATATTTACTTCATCATGATGCTCATTTTCTTCATCATGATGCATATTTTCTTCACCATGATGCATATTTTATTCATCATGATGCTCATTTTCTTCATCACGATGCTCATTTCCTTTCATCATGATGCTCATTTTCTTAATCATGATGCTCATTTCCTTCATCATGATGCATATTTTCTTCATCATAATGCTCATTTTCTTCATCATGATACTCTTTTTAATCATCATGATGCTCATTTTCTTCATCATGACGCATATTTTCTTTATCATGATGCTTATTTTATTCGTCATGAACCTCATTTTCTTTATTATGATGCTCATTTCCTTCACCATGATGTTCATTTTCTGCATCATGATGTAAATTTCTTCATCATGATGCTCATTTTTTTCATCTTGATGCATATTTTCTTCATCTTGATGCATAATTTCTTCATCATGATTCTCATTTTCTTCATCATGATGCATGTTTCCTTCAACATGATGCTCATTTCCTACATCAATATGCTCATTTCCTTCATCATGATGCATGTTTTCTTCATTATGATGCTCATTTCCATCATTAAGATGCTAATTTCGTTCATCATGATGTGTATTTCCTTCATCATGATGCTAATTTTCTACATCACTATGCTCATTTCATTCATCATGATGCATATTTTCTTCATCATGATGCTTATTTCCTACATCATGCTGCATATTTCCTTCATCATTACGCTTATTTTCAACATCATGATGATCATTTCCTTCATCATGATGCAAAATTTCTTCATCTTGATGCTAATTTCAATCATCATGATGCATAAACACTTCATCATGATGTTAATTTCATTCATTATTATGCGTAGTTCCTTTATCATGGTACACATTTCCTATATCATGATGCTCATTTCCTTCATCATGATACATATTTCATTCATCATGATGCTTGTTTCCTACATCATGATACATGTTTCCTTTATCGTTGTTTTCTTTTCCTACATCATGAAACTCCTTTCATTCATCATGATGCATTTTTCCTTCATAATGATGCTAATTTTATACATCACGATGCAAACATCATCATGATGCCCATTTCCTTCATCATAATGCATATTTTCTTCATCAAGATACTCATTTCCTTCATTACGATGTTTATTTTCATCATCATCATGCATTAGTCCCTTAACATGATGCTTATTTCCTTCATCGTGATACAGAAATCCTTCATCCTGATGCTCATATCCGTCACCATGATGCATGTTTCATTCAACATGATGCTCATTTCCTGCATCATGATGCTCATTTCCTTCATCATGATGCATATTTTCTTTCATCATGATGCACATTTCCTACGTCACGATTAATATTTCCATCATAATGATGCTCATTTCCTTCATCATGGTGCTCATTTCCTACATCACGATTCCTATTCACATCTTCATGATGCTCATTTCGTTCATCTTGATGATCATTTCTTTCATCATTATAGTCATTTCCATCACTATGATGCTAATTTCCTTCATCATTATCCGTAATCATAATGTTTATTTCCAGCACTATGATGCTCATTTCCTTCATCATGATGCATATTTCTTTCATCTCAATGCATATTAGCTTCATCATGATGACCAATTCCTTCATCATGATGCTCATTTCCTTCATCATGATTCATATTTCCTTTATCGTTAAGCTCATTTCCTTCATCATAATGTTCATTTCCTTCATCATGATATATATTTCCTGTACCAAGATGATCATTTCCTACGTCATTATGGTCATTTCTTAATCATGATGCTCATTTCATTCATCTTAATGCATATTTCCTTCATCATGATGCTCATTTCCTACAAAATTATACATATTTCCATCATCATGATGATCATTTCTTTTAACGTGATGCTCATTTTCTACGTCATTGTGATCATTTCCTTCATCATGATGCATGTCTTCTTCATCATGATGCTAATATACTTCATCGTGATGCGTATTTCCTTCATGATACTCATTTCCTACATGATAATGCTCATTTCATTCATAATGATGCATAATTCCTTCATCATGAAGCTCATTCTCTACATCATGATGCATATTTCCTTCATCTTTATGCTCA
Organism: Pogostemon cablin; assembly: GCA_023678885.1. NCBI lineage: Eukaryota > Viridiplantae > Streptophyta > Magnoliopsida > Lamiales > Lamiaceae > Pogostemon > Pogostemon cablin. The sequence goes on from JAHCLQ010000395.1 coordinate 22,665, forward strand.
TTTCCATCATCATGATGCAGATTTCTTCATAATGATGCTCATTTTATCATCATGATGCCTATTTTCTTCATTATGATGCTCATTTTTATTCATCATGATGCTCATTTTCTTTATCACGATGCTCATTTTTTTCATCATGATTCATATTTTCTTCATCACGATGCGTATTTTCTTTATCATGATGCTCATTTTCTTCATCATGATACATATTTTCTTCATCATGATGCTCATTTTCTTCATCATGATGCATATTCTCTTCGTCATGATGCATATTTTCTTCATCATGATGCTAATTTTCTTCATCATGGTGCTCATTTCCTCGTCATTATGCACATTTCCTTCATCTTGATGCTCATTTTCTTCATCATGATGCTTATTTTCTACATCATGATGCATATTTTCTTCATCATGATGCTCATTTTCTTCATCACGATGCTAATTTTCTTCATCATGATTCATACTTTCTTTATCATGAGGCATATTTTCTTCATCTTGATGCATATTTTAGTCATCATGATGCTCATTTTCTTCATCATGATGCATATTTTCCATAATCATGATGCATATTTTGTTCATCATGATACTCATTTTCTTCATTATAATGCTCATTTCCTTCATCATGATGCATATTTTCTTCATCATGATGCTCATTTTCATCATCATGATCATTCATTCTCTACATCATGATGCACATTTTCTTCATCTTGATGCATATTTACTTCATCATGATGCTCATTTTCTTCATCATGATGCATATTTTCTTCACCATGATGCATATTTTATACATCATGATGCTCATTTTCTTCATCACGATGCTCATTTCCTTTCATCATGATGCTCATTTTCTTAATCATGATGCTCATTTCCTTCATCATGACGCATATTTTCTTCATTATGATGCTCATTTTCTTCATCATGATACTCATTTTAATCATCATGATGCTCATTTTCTTCATCATGACGCATATTTTCTTTATCATGATGCTTATTTTATTCGTCATGATGCTCATTTTCTTTATCATGATGCTCATTTTCTTCGTCATGATGCATATTTTCTTCGTCACGATGCGTATTTTCTTTATCATGATGCTCATTTTCTTCATCAAGATACATATTTTCTTCATTATGATGCTCATTTTCTTCATCATGATGCATATTTTCTTCGTCATGATGCATATTTTCTTCATCATGATGCTCATTTTCTTCATCATGATGCTCATTTCCTCGTCATGATACACTTTTCCTTCATCTTGATGCTCATTTTCTTCATCACGATGCATATTTTCTACATCATGATGCATATTTTCTTCATCATGATGCTCATTTTCTTCATCAGGATGCAAATTTTATTCATCATGATTCATATTTTTTTCATCATGAGCTTCATCATGATGCATATTTTCTTCATCTTGATGCATATTTTAGTCATCATGATGCTCATTTTCTTCAACATGATGCATATTTTCCATAGTCATGATGCATATTTTCTTCATCATGATATTTATTTTCTTCATTATGATGCTCATTTCCTTCATCATGATGCATATTTTCTTCATCTTGATGCTCATTTTCATCATCATGATGCAAATTTTCTTCATCATGATTATCATTCATTCTCTACGTCATTCTCTACATCATGATGCACATTTTCTTCATCTTGATGCATATTTACTTCATCATGATGCTCATTTTCTTCATCATGATGCATATTTTCTTCACCATGATGCATATTTTATTCATCATGATGCTCATTTTCTTCATCACGATGCTCATTTCCTTTCATCATGATGCTCATTTTCTTAATCATGATGCTCATTTCCTTCATCATGATGCATATTTTCTTCATCATAATGCTCATTTTCTTCATCATGATACTCTTTTTAATCATCATGATGCTCATTTTCTTCATCATGACGCATATTTTCTTTATCATGATGCTTATTTTATTCGTCATGAACCTCATTTTCTTTATTATGATGCTCATTTCCTTCACCATGATGTTCATTTTCTGCATCATGATGTAAATTTCTTCATCATGATGCTCATTTTTTTCATCTTGATGCATATTTTCTTCATCTTGATGCATAATTTCTTCATCATGATTCTCATTTTCTTCATCATGATGCATGTTTCCTTCAACATGATGCTCATTTCCTACATCAATATGCTCATTTCCTTCATCATGATGCATGTTTTCTTCATTATGATGCTCATTTCCATCATTAAGATGCTAATTTCGTTCATCATGATGTGTATTTCCTTCATCATGATGCTAATTTTCTACATCACTATGCTCATTTCATTCATCATGATGCATATTTTCTTCATCATGATGCTTATTTCCTACATCATGCTGCATATTTCCTTCATCATTACGCTTATTTTCAACATCATGATGATCATTTCCTTCATCATGATGCAAAATTTCTTCATCTTGATGCTAATTTCAATCATCATGATGCATAAACACTTCATCATGATGTTAATTTCATTCATTATTATGCGTAGTTCCTTTATCATGGTACACATTTCCTATATCATGATGCTCATTTCCTTCATCATGATACATATTTCATTCATCATGATGCTTGTTTCCTACATCATGATACATGTTTCCTTTATCGTTGTTTTCTTTTCCTACATCATGAAACTCCTTTCATTCATCATGATGCATTTTTCCTTCATAATGATGCTAATTTTATACATCACGATGCAAACATCATCATGATGCTCATTTCCTTCATCATAATGCATATTTTCTTCATCAAGATACTCATTTCCTTCATTACGATGTTTATTTTCATCATCATCATGCATTAGTCCCTTAACATGATGCTTATTTCCTTCATCGTGATACAGAAATCCTTCATCCTGATGCTCATATCCGTCACCATGATGCATGTTTCATTCAACATGATGCTCATTTCCTGCATCATGATGCTCATTTCCTTCATCATGATGCATATTTTCTTTCATCATGATGCACATTTCCTACGTCACGATTAATATTTCCATCATAATGATGCTCATTTCCTTCATCATGGTGCTCATTTCCTACATCACGATTCCTATTCACATCTTCATGATGCTCATTTCGTTCATCTTGATGATCATTTCTTTCATCATTATAGTCATTTCCATCACTATGATGCTAATTTCCTTCATCATTATCCGTAATCATAATGTTTATTTCCAGCACTATGATGCTCATTTCCTTCATCATGATGCATATTTCTTTCATCTCAATGCATATTAGCTTCATCATGATGACCAATTCCTTCATCATGATGCTCATTTCCTTCATCATGATTCATATTTCCTTTATCGTTAAGCTCATTTCCTTCATCATAAAGTTCATTTCCTTCATCATGATATATATTTCCTGTACCAAGATGATCATTTCCTACGTCATTATGGTCATTTCTTAATCATGATGCTCATTTCATTCATCTTAATGCATATTTCCTTCATCATGATGCTCATTTCCTACAAAATTATACATATTTCCATCATCATGATGATCATTTCTTTTAACGTGATGCTCATTTTCTACGTCATTGTGATCATTTCCTTCATCATGATGCATGTCTTCTTCATCATGATGCTAATATACTTCATCGTGATGCGTATTTCCTTCATGATACTCATTTCCTACATGATAATGCTCATTTCATTCATAATGATGCATAATTCCTTCATCATGAAGCTCATTCTCTACATCATGATGCATATTTCCTTCATCTTTATGCTCATTTCCATCATCATGATGCAGATTTCTTCATAATGATGCTCATTTTATCATCATGATGCCTATTTTCTTCATTATGATGCTCATTTTTATTCATCATGATGCTCATTTTCTTTATCACGATGCTCATTTTTTTCATCATGATTCATATTTTCTTCATCACGATGCGTATTTTCTTTATCATGATGCTCATTTTCTTCATCATGATACATATTTTCTTCATCATGATGCTCATTTTCTTCATCATGATGCATATTCTCTTCGTCATGATGCATATTTTCTTCATCATGATGCTAATTTTCTTCATCATGGTGCTCATTTCCTCGTCATTATGCACATTTCCTTCATCTTGATGCTCATTTTCTTCATCATGATGCTTATTTTCTACATCATGATGCATATTTTCTTCATCATGATGCTCATTTTCTTCATCACGATGCTAATTTTCTTCATCATGATTCATACTTTCTTTATCATGAGGCATATTTTCTTCATCTTGATGCATATTTTAGTCATCATGATGCTCATTTTCTTCATCATGATGCATATTTTCCATAATCATGATGCATATTTTGTTCATCATGATACTCATTTTCTTCATTATGATGCTCATTTCCTTCATCATGATGCATATTTTCTTCATCATGATGCTCATTTTCATCATCATGATCATTCATTCTCTACATCATGATGCACATTTTCTTCATCTTGATGCATATTTACTTCATCATGATGCTCATTTTCTTCATCATGATGCATATTTTCTTCACCATGATGCATATTTTATACATCATGATGCTCATTTTCTTCATCACGATGCTCATTTCCTTTCATCATGATGCTCATTTTCTTAATCATGATGCTCATTTCCTTCATCATGACGCATATTTTCTTCATTATGATGCTCATTTTCTTCATCATGATACTCATTTTAATCATCATGATGCTCATTTTCTTCATCATGACGCATATTTTCTTTATCATGATGCTTATTTTATTCGTCATGAAGCTCATTTTCTTTATCATGATGCTCATTTTCTTCGTCATGATGTTCATTTTTTGCATCATGATGCAAATTTCTTCATCATGATGCTCATTTTTTTTCATCTTGATGCATATTTTCTTCATCTTGATGCATCATGATTCTCATTTTTTTCATCATGATGCATGTTTCCTTCAACATGATGCTCATTTCCTACATCAATATGCTCATTTCCTTCATCATGATGCATGTTTTCTTCATTATGATGCTCATTTCCATCATCAAGATGCTAATTTCGTTCATCATGATGTGTATTTCCTTCATCATGATGCTAATTTCCTACATCACTATGCTCATTTCATTCATCATGATGCATATTTTTCATCATGATGCTTATTTCCTACATCATGCTGCACGTTTCCTTCATCATTACGCTTATTTTCAACATCATGATGATCATTTCCTTTATCATGATGCAAAATTTCTTCATCTTGATGCTAATTTCAATCTTCATGATCCATAAACACTTCATCATGATGTTAATTTCATTCATTATTATGTGTAGTTCCTTTATCATGATACACATTTCCTATATCATGATGCTCATTTCCTTCATCATGATACATATTTCATTCATCATGATGCTTGTTTCCTACATCATGATACATGTTTCCTTTATCGTGATTTTCTTTTCCTACATCATGAAACTCCTTTCATTCATCATGATGCATTTTTCCTTCATAATGATGCTAATTTAATACATCACGATGCAAACATCATCATGATGCTCATTTCCTTCATCATAATGCATATTTTCTTCATCAAGATACTCATTTCCTTCATCATGATGTTTATTTTCATCATCATCATGCATTAATCCCTTAACATGATGCTTATTTCCTTCATCGTGATACAGAAATCCTTCATCCTGATGCTCATATCCGTCATCATGATGCATGTTTCATTCAACATGATGCTCATTTCCTGCATCATGATGCTCATTTCTTTCATCATGATGCACATTTCCTACATCACGATTAATATTTTCATCATAATGATGCTCATTTCCTTCATCATGATATATATTTCCTTCACCAAGATTATCATTTCCTACGTCATTATGGTCATTTCTTAATCGTGATGCTCATTTCATTCATCTTAATGCATATTTCCTTCATCATGATGCTCATTTCCTACAAAATTATACATATTTCCTTCATCATGATGATCATTTCTTTCAACGTGATGCTCATTTCCTACGTCATTGTGATCATTTCCTTCATCATGATGCATGTCTTCTTCATCGTGATGCTAATATACTTCATCGTGATGCGTATTTCCTTCATGATACTCATTTCCTACAAGATAATGCTCATTTCATTCATAATGATACATATTTCCTTCATAATGAAGCTCATTCTCTACATCATGATGCATATTTCCTTCATCATTATGCTCATTTCCATCATCATGATGCAGATTTCTTCATAATGATGCTCGTTTTCATCATCATGATGCCTATTTTCTTCATTATGATGCTTATTTTTATTCATCATGATGCTCATTTTCTTTATCATGATGCTCATTTTTTTTCATCATGATGCATATTTTCTTCGTCACGATGCGTATTTTCTTTATCATGATGCTCATTTTCTTCAGCATGATACATATTTTTTTCATCATGATGCTCATTTTCTTCATCATGATGCTCATTTTCTTCATCATGATGCATATTCTCTTCGTCATGATGCATATTTTCTTCATCATGATGCTCATTTTCTTCATCATGATGCTCATTTCCTCGTCATGATACACATTTCCTTCATCTTGATGCTCATTTTCTTCATCACGATGCATATTTTCTACATCATGATGCTCATTTCCTTCATCTTGATGCTCATTTTCTTCATCACGATGCATATTTTCTACATCATGATGCATATTTTCTTCATCATGATGCTCATTTTCTTCATCACGATGCTAATTTTCTTCATCATGATTCATATTTTCTTCATCATGAGCTTCATCATGATGCACATTTTCTTCATCTTGATGCTCATATTCTTCATCATGATGCATATTTTTCATAATCATGATGCGTATTTTCTTCATTATGATACTCATTTTTTTCATTATGATGCTCATTTCCTTCATCATGATGCATATTTTCCTCATCTTGATGCTCATTTTCATCATCATGATGCAAATTTTCTTCATCATGATTATCATTCATTCTCTACGTTATTCTCTACATCATGATGCACATTTTCTTCATCTTGATGCATATTTACTTCATCATGATGCTCATTTTCTTCATCATGATGCATATTTTCTTCACCATGATGCTCATTTTCTTCATCATGATGCTCATTTTCTTCATCATGATGCATATTTTCTTCGTCATGATGCATATTTTCTTCATCATGATGCTCATTTTCTTCATCATGATGCTCATTTCCTCGTCATGATACACATTTCCTTCATCTTGATGCTCATTTTCTTCATCACGATGCATATTTTCTACATCATGATGCATATTTTCTTCATCATGATGCTCATTTTCTTCATCAGGATGCAAATTTTTTTCATCATGATTCATATTTTTTTCATCATGAGCTTCATCATGATGCATATTTTCTTCATCTTGATGCATATTTTAGTCATCATGATGCTCATTTTCTTCAACATGATGCATATTTTCCATAGTCATGATGCATATTTTCTTCATCATGATATTTATTTTCTTCATTATGATGCTCATTTCCTTCATCATGATGCATATTTTCTTCATCTTGATGCTCATTTTCATCATCATGATGCAAATTTTCTTCATCATGATTATCATTCATTCTCTACGTCATTCTCTACATCATGATGCACATTTTCTTCATCTTTATGCATATTTACTTCATCATGATGCTCATTTTCTTCATCATGATGCATATTTTCTTCACCATGATGCATATTTTATTCATCATGATGCTCATTTTCTTCATCACGATGCTCATTTCCTTTCATCATGATGCTCATTTTCTTAATCATGATGCTCATTTCCTTCATCATGATGCATATTTTCTTCATCATAATGCTCATTTTCTTCATCATGATACTCTTTTTAATCATCATGATGCTCATTTTCTTCATCATGACGCATATTTTCTTTATCATGATGCTTATTTTATTCGTCATGAACCTCATTTTCTTTATTATGATGCTCATTTCCTTCACCATGATGTTCATTTTCTGCATCATGATGTAAATTTTTTCATCATGATGCTCATTTTTTTCATTTTGATGCATATTTTCTTCATCTTGATGCATAGTTTCTTCATCATGATTCTCATTTTCTTCATCATGATGCATGTTTCCTTCAACATGATGCTCATTTCCTACATCAATATGCTCATTTCCTTCATCATGATGCATGTTTTCTTCATTATGATGCTCATTTCCATCATTAAGATGCTAATTTCGTTCATCATGATGTGTATTTCCTTCATCATGATGCTAATTTCCTACATCACTATGCTCATTTCATTCATCATGATGCATATTTTCTTCATCATGATACTTATTTCCTACATCATGCTGCATATTTCCTTCATCATTATGCTTATTTTCAACATCATGATGATCATTTCCTTCATCATGATGCAAAATTTCTTCATCTTGATGCTAATTTCAATCATCATGATGCATAAACACTTCATCATGATGTTAATTTCATTCATTATTATGCGTAGTTCCTTTATCATGGTACACATTTCCTATATCTTGATGCTCATTTCCTTCATCATGATACATATTTCATTCATCATGATGCTTGTTTCCTACATCATGATACATGTTTCCTTTATCGTGATTTTCTTTTCCTACATCATGAAACTCCTTTCATTCATCATGATGCATTTTTCCTTCATAATGATGCTAATTTTATACATCACGATGCAAACATCATCATGATGCTCATTTCCTTCATCATAATGCATATTTTCTTCATCAAGATACTCATTTCCTTCATTATAATGTTTATTTTCATCATCATCATGCATTAGTCCCTTAACATGATGCTTATTTTCTTCATCGTGATACAGAAATCCTTCATCCTGATGCTCATATCCGTCACCATGATGCATGTTTCATTCAACATGATGCTCATTTCCTGCATCATGATGCTCATTTCCTTCATCATGATGCATATTTTCTTTTATCATGATGAACATTTCCTACGTCACGATTAATATTTCCATCATAATGATGCTCATTTCCTTCATCATGATGCTCATTTCCTACATCACGATTCTTATTCACATCTTCATGATGCTCATTTCGTTCATCTTGATGATCATTTCTTTCATCATTATGGTCATTTCCATCAATGTGATGCTAATTTCCTTCATCATTATCCGTAATCATAATGTTTATTTCCAGCACTATGATGCTCATTTCCTTCATCATGATGCATATTTCTTTCATCTCAATGCATATTAGCTTCATCATGATGACCAATTCCTTCATCATGATGCTCATTTCCTTCATCATGATTCATATTTCCTTTATCGTGAAGCTCATTTCCTTCATCATAATGCTCATTTCCTTCATCATGATATATATTTCCTGCACCAAGATGATCATTTCCTACGTCATTATGGTCATTTCTTAATCATGATGCTCATTTCATTCATCTTAATGCATATTTCCTTCATCATGATGCTCATTTCCTACAAAATTATACATATTTCCATCATCATGATGATCATTTCTTTTAACGTGATGCTCATTTTCTACGTCATTGTGATCATTTCCTTCATCATGATGCATGTCTTCTTCATCATGATGCTAATATACTTCATCGTGATGCGTATTTCCTTCATGATACTCATTTCCTACATGATAATGCTCATTTCATTCATAATGATGCATAATTCCTTCATCATGAATCTCATTCTCTACATCATGATGCATATTTCCTTCATCTTTATGCTCATTTCCATCATCATGATGCAGATTTCTTCATAATGATGCTCATTTTATCATCATGATGCCTATTTTCTTCATTATGATGCTCATTTTTATTCATCATGATGCTCATTTTCTTTATCACGATCCTCATTTTTTTCATCATGATTCATATTTTCTTCATCACGATGCGTATTTTCTTTATCATGATGCTCATTTTCTTCATCATGATACATATTTTCTTCATCATGATGCTCATTTTCTTCATCATGATGCATATTCTCTTCCTCATGATGCATATTTTCTTCATCATGATGCTAATTTTCTTCATCATGATGCTCATTTCCTCGTCATTATGCACATTTCCTTCATCTTGATGCTCATTTTCATCATCACGATGCTTATTTTCTACATCATGATGCATATTTTCTTCATCATGATGCTCATTTTCTTCATCACGATGCTAATTTTCTTCATCATGATTCATATTTTCTTCATCATGAGGCATATTTTCTTCATCTTGATGCATATTTTAGTCATCATGATGCTCATTTTCTTCATCATGATGCATATTTTCCATAATCATGATGCATATTTTGTTCATCATGATACTCATTTTCTTCATTATGATGCTCATTTCCTTCATCATGATGCATATTTTCTTCATCATGATGCTCATTTTCATCATCATGATCATTCATTCTCTACATCATGATGCACATTTTCTTCATCTTGATGCATATTTACTTCATCATGATGCTCATTTTCTTCATCATGATGCATATTTTCTTCACCATGATGCATATTTTATTCATCATGATGCTCATTTTCTTCATCACGATGCTCATTTCCTTTCATCATGATGCTCATTTTCTTAATCATGATGCTCATTTCCTTCATCATGACGCATATTTTCTTCATTATAATGCTCATTTTCTTCATCATGATACTCATTTTAATCATCATGATGCTCATTTTCTTCATCATGACGCATATTTTCTTTATCATGATGCTTATTTTATTCGTCATGAAGCTCATTTTCTTTATCATGATGCTCATTTTCTTCGTCATGATGTTCATTTTTTGCATCATGATGCAAATTTCTTCATCATGATGCTCATTTTTTTTCATCTTGATGCATATTTTCTTCATCTTGATGCATCATGATTCTCATTTTTTTCATCATGATGCATGTTTCCTTCAACATGATGCTCATTTCCTACATCAATATGCTCATTTCCTTCATCATGATGCATGTTTTCTTCATTATGATGCTCATTTCCATCATCAAGATGCTAATTTCGTTCATCATGATGTGTATTTCCTTCATCATGATGCTAATTTCCTACATCACTATGCTCATTTCATTCATCATGATGCATATTTTTCATCATGATGCTTATTTCCTACATCATGCTGCACGTTTCCTTCATCATTACGCTTATTTTCAACATCATGATGATCATTTCCTTTATCATGATGCAAAATTTCTTCATCTTGATGCTAATTTCAATCTTCATGATCCATAAACACTTCATCATGATGTTAATTTCATTCATTATTATGTGTAGTTCCTTTATCATGATACACATTTCCTATATCATGATGCTCATTTCCTTCATCATGATACATATTTCATTCATCATGATGCTTGTTTCCTACATCATGATACATGTTTCCTTTATCGTGATTTTCTTTTCCTACATCATGAAACTCCTTTCATTCATCATGATGCATTTTTCCTTCATAATGATGCTAATTTAATACATCACGATGCAAACATCATCATGATGCTCATTTCCTTCATCATAATGCATATTTTCTTCATCAAGATACTCATTTCCTTCATCATGATGTTTATTTTCATCATCATCATGCATTAATCCCTTAACATGATGCTTATTTCCTTCATCGTGATACAGAAATCCTTCATCCTGATGCTCATATCCGTCATCATGATGCATGTTTCATTCAACATGATGCTCATTTCCTGCATCATGATGCTCATTTCTTTCATCATGATGCACATTTCCTACATCACGATTAATATTTTCATCATAATGATGCTCATTTCCTTCATCATGATATATATTTCCTTCACCAAGATTATCATTTCCTACGTCATTATGGTCATTTCTTAATCGTGATGCTCATTTCATTCATCTTAATGCATATTTCCTTCATCATGATGCTCATTTCCTACAAAATTATACATATTTCCTTCATCATGATGATCATTTCTTTCAACGTGATGCTCATTTCCTACGTCATTGTGATCATTTCCTTCATCATGATGCATGTCTTCTTCATCGTGATGCTAATATACTTCATCGTGATGCGTATTTCCTTCATGATACTCATTTCCTACAAGATAATGCTCATTTCATTCATAATGATACATATTTCCTTCATAATGAAGCTCATTCTCTACATCATGATGCATATTTCCTTCATCATTATGCTCATTTCCATCATCATGATGCAGATTTCTTCATAATGATGCTCGTTTTCATCATCATGATGCCTATTTTCTTCATTATGATGCTTATTTTTATTCATCATGATGCTCATTTTCTTTATCATGATGCTCATTTTTTTTCATCATGATGCATATTTTCTTCGTCACGATGCGTATTTTCTTTATCATGATGCTCATTTTCTTCAGCATGATACATATTTTTTTCATCATGATGCTCATTTTCTTCATCATGATGCTCATTTTCTTCATCATGATGCATATTCTCTTCGTCATGATGCATATTTTCTTCATCATGATGCTCATTTTCTTCATCATGATGCTCATTTCCTCGTCATGATACACATTTCCTTCATCTTGATGCTCATTTTCTTCATCACGATGCATATTTTCTACATCATGATGCTCATTTCCTTCATCTTGATGCTCATTTTCTTCATCACGATGCATATTTTCTACATCATGATGCATATTTTCTTCATCATGATGCTCATTTTCTTCATCACGATGCTAATTTTCTTCATCATGATTCATATTTTCTTCATCATGAGCTTCATCATGATGCACATTTTCTTCATCTTGATGCTCATTTTCTTCATCATGATGCATATTTTTCATAATCATGATGCGTATTTTCTTCATTATGATACTCATTTTTTTCATTATGATGTTCATTTCCTTCATCATGATGCATATTTTCCTCATCTTGATGCTCATTTTCATCATCATGATGCAAATTTTCTTCATCATGATTATCATTCATTCTCTACGTCATTCTCTACATCATGATGCACATTTTCTTCATCTTGATGCATATTTACTTCATCATGATGCTCATTTTCTTCATCATGATGCATATTTTCTTCACCATGATGCTCATTTTCTTCATCATGATGCTCATTTTCTTCATCATGATGCATATTTTCTTCGTCATGATGCATATTTTCTTCATCATGATGCTCATTTTCTTCATCATGATGCTCATTTCCTCGTCATGATACACATTTCCTTCATCTTGATGCTCATTTTCTTCATCACGATGCATATTTTCTACATCATGATGCATATTTTCTTCATCATGATGCTCATTTTCTTCATCAGGATGCAAATTTTTTTCATCATGATTCATATTTTTTTCATCATGAGCTTCATCATGATGCATATTTTCTTCATCTTGATGCATATTTTAGTCATCATGATGCTCATTTTCTTCAACATGATGCATATTTTCCATAGTCATGATGCATATTTTCTTCATCATGATATTTATTTTCTTCATTATGATGCTCATTTCCTTCATCATGATGCATATTTTCTTCATCTTGATGCTCATTTTCATCATCATGATGCAAATTTTCTTCATCATGATTATCATTCATTCTCTACGTCATTCTCTACATCATGATGCACATTTTCTTCATCTTTATGCATATTTACTTCATCATGATGCTCATTTTCTTCATCATGATGCATATTTTCTTCACCATGATGCATATTTTATTCATCATGATGCTCATTTTCTTCATCACGATGCTCATTTCCTTTCATCATGATGCTCATTTTCTTAATCATGATGCTCATTTCCTTCATCATGATGCATATTTTCTTCATCATAATGCTCATTTTCTTCATCATGATACTCTTTTTAATCATCATGATGCTCATTTTCTTCATCATGACGCATATTTTCTTTATCATGATGCTTATTTTATTCGTCATGAACCTCATTTTCTTTATTATGATGCTCATTTCCTTCACCATGATGTTCATTTTCTGCATCATGATGTAAATTTTTTCATCATGATGCTCATTTTTTTCATTTTGATGCATATTTTCTTCATCTTGATGCATAGTTTCTTCATCATGATTCTCATTTTCTTCATCATGATGCATGTTTCCTTCAACATGATGCTCATTTCCTACATCAATATGCTCATTTCCTTCATCATGATGCATGTTTTCTTCATTATGATGCTCATTTCCATCATTAAGATGCTAATTTCGTTCATCATGATGTGTATTTCCTTCATCATGATGCTAATTTCCTACATCACTATGCTCATTTCATTCATCATGATGCATATTTT
>JAHCLQ010000396.1:0-42971 GCA_023678885.1 Pogostemon cablin
AATGAGCATCAAAATGAAGGAATATGCATCGAAACGAAGGAAATGTTGATCATAACAAGCGAATGAGCGTTAAAATGAAGGAATATGTATCGAAACGAAGGAAATATTTATCATAACAAGCGAATGGGCATCAAAATGAAAGAAATATGAATCGAAACGAAGGAAATGTTGATCATAACATGCGAATGAGCATCAAAATAAAAGGAATATGCATCGAAACGAAGGAAATGTTGATTATAACAAGCCAATGAGCATCAAAACAAAGGAATATGATTCGAAACGAAGTAAACGTTGATCATAACAAGCGAATGAGCATAAAAATGAAGGAAATATGCATCGAAAGGAAACATGCGAATGAGCATCAAAATGAAGGATTATGCATCGAAACAAAGGAAATATTGCTCATAACAAGCGAATGAGCATTAAAATGGAGGAATATGTATCGAAACGAAGGAAATATTTGTCATAACAAGGGAATGGACATCAAAATGAAGGAAATATGAATCAAAATGAAGGAAATGTTGATCATAACATACGAGTGAGCATCAAAATGAAGGAATATGCATCTAAACAAAGAAAATATTGATCATAACAAGTGAATGAGCGTTAAAATGAAGGAATATGTATAGAAAAAAGGAAATGTTTATCATAACAAGCGAACAGCAGCAAAATGAAAGAAATATGAATCGAAACGAAAGAAATGTTGATCATAACATACGAATGAGCATCAAAATGAAGGAATATGCATCGAAATGAAGGAAATGTTGATCATAACAAGCGAATGAGCGTTAAAATGAAGGAATATGTATCGAAACGAACGAAATATTTATCATAACAAGCGAATGGGCGTCAAAATGAAAGAAATATGAATCGAAGCGAAGGAAATGTTGATCATAACATGCGAATGAGCATCAAAATAAAGGGAATATGCATCGAAACGAAGGAAATGTTGATTATAACAAGCCAATGAGCATCAAAATAAAGGAATATGATTCGAAATGAAGTAAACGTTGATCATAACAAGCGAATGAGCATAAAAATGAAGGAAATATGCATCGAAAGGAAACATGCGAATGAGCATCAAAATGAAGGAATATGCATCGAAACAAAGGAAATATTGATCATATAACAAGCGAATGAGAATCAAAATGAAGGAAATATGCTTCGAAACTAAGGAAACGTTGATCATAACATGCGAATGAGAATCAAAATTAAGGAATTTGCATCGAAACAAAGAAAATGGTGATCATAACAAGCGAATGAGCATCAAAATGAAGGAAATATGCATCGAAACGAAGAAAATGTTGATCATAACAAGCGAATAAGAATCAAAACGAAGGAAATATGCATCGAAATTAAGGAAATGTTGATCATAACAAACGAATGAGCATCAAAATGAAGGAAATGTGCGTCAAAATGAAGGAAATGTTGATCATAACAAGCGAATGAGCATCAAAATGAAGGAAATATGTATCAAAGCGAAGGAAATGTTGATAATAACAAGCGAATGAGCATCAAAATAAAGGGAATATGCATCGAAACGAAGGAAATGTTGATTATAACAAGCCAATGAGCATCAAAATAAAGGAATATGATTCGAAACGAAGTAAACGTTGATCATAATAAGCGAATGAGCATAAAAATGAAGGAAATATGCATCGAAAGGAAACATGCGAATGAGCATCAAAATGAAGGATTATGCATCGAAACAAAGGAAATATTGCTCATAACAAGCGAATGAGCATTAAAATGGAGGAATATGTATCGAAACGAAGGAAATGTTTATCATAACAAGGGAATGGACATCAAAATGAAGGAAATATGAATCAAAATGAAGGAAATGTTGATCATAACATACGAATGAGCATCAAAATGAAGGAATATGCATCGAAACGAAAAAAATATTAATCATAACAAGTGAATGAGCGTTAAAATGAAGGAATATGTATCGAAACAAAGGAAATGTTTATCATAACAAGCGAATGGGCACCAAAATGAAAGAAATATGAATCAAAATGAAAGAAATGTTGATCATAACACGCGAATGAGCATCAAAATGAAGGAACATGCATCGAAACGAATGAAATGTTGATCATATAACAAGAGAATGAGAATCAAAATGAAGGAAATATGCTTCGAAACGAAGAACACGTTGATCATAACATGCGAATGAGAATCAAAATTAAGGAATTTGTATCGAAACGAAGGAAATGGTGTTCATAACAAGCGTATGAGCATCATAATGAAGGAAATATGCATCGATACGAAGAAAATATTGATCATAACCAGCGAATGAGCATCAAAATGGAGGAAATATGTATCGAAACGAAGGAAATGTTGATCGTAATGAGAGAATTAGCATCAAAATGAAGGAAACATGCGTCGAAATGAAGGAAATGTTGATCATAACAAGCCAACTTGCATCAAAATGAAGGAAATGTGCGTCGAAATGAAGGAAATGTTGATCATAACAAGCGAATGATCATCAAAATGAAGGAAATATGCATCGAAGAGAAGGAAATGTTGATAATAACAAGCGAATGAGAATCAAAATGACGGAATGTATTAAAACAAATGAAATGTTTTTCATGTCAAGCAAATGGGCATCAAAATGAAGAAAATATGCATTGAAACGAAGGAAATGTTGATCATAACATGCTAATGAGCATCAAAATGAAGGAATATGCATCGAAACGAAGGAAATGTTGATCATAACACGCGAATTAACATCAAAATGAAGGAATATGCATCGAAACGAAGGAAATGTTGATCATATAACAAGCGAATGAGAATCAAAATGAAGGAAATATGATTCGAAACTAAGGAAACGTTGATCATAACATGCGAATGAGAATCAAAATTAAGGAATTTGCATCGAAACAAAGAAAATGGTGATCATAACAAGCGAATGAGCATCAAAATGAAGGAAATATGCATCGAAACGAAGAAAATGTTGATCATAACAAGCGAATAAGAATCAAAATGAAGGAAATATGCATCGAAATTAAGGAAATGTTGATCATAACAAACGAATGAGCATCAAAATGAAGGAAATGTGCGTCAAAATGAAGGAAATGTTGATCATAACAAGCGAATGAGCATCAAAATGAAGGAAATATGTATCAAAGCGAAGGAAATGTTGATAATAACAAGCGAATGAGCATCAAAATGAAGGAATATGCATCGAAATGAACTAAACGTTGATCATAACAAGCGAATGAGCATAAAAATTAAGGAAATATGCATCGAAACGAAGAAAATGTTGATCATAACATGTGAATGAGTATCAAAATGAAGGAATATGCATCTAAACAAAGGAAATATTGATCATAACAAGCGAATGAGCATTAAAATGGAGTAATATGTATCAAAACGAAGGAAATGTTTATCATAACAAGGGAATGGACAACAAAATGAAGGAAATATGAATCGAAACGAAGGAAATGTTGATCATAACATACGAATGAGCATCAAAATGAAGGAATATGCATCGAAACGAAGGAAATGTTGATCATAACAAGCGAATGAGCGTTAAAATGAAGTAATATGTATCGAAATGAAGGAAATATTTATCATAACAAGCGAATGGGCATCAAAATGAAAGAAATATGAATCGAAACGAAGGAAATGTTGATCATAACATGCGAATGAGCATCAAAATAAAGGGAATATGCATCGAAACGAAGGAAATGTTCATTATAACAAGCCAATGAGCATCAAAATAAAGGAATATGATTCGAAACGAAGTAAACGTTGATCATAATAAGCGAATGAGCATAAAAATGAAGGAAATATGCATCGAAAGGAAACATGCGAATGAGCATCAAAATGAAGGAATATACATCGAAACAAAGTAAATATTTCTCATAATAGGCGAATGAGCATTAAAATGGAGGAATATGTATCAAAACGAAGGAAATGTTTATCATAACAAGGGAATGGACATCAAAATGAAGGAAATATGAATCAAAATGAAGGAAATGTTGATCATAACATACGAATGAGCATCAAAATGAAGGAATATGCATCTAAACGAAGAAAATATTGATTATAACAAGTGAATGAGCGTTAAAATGAAGGAATATGTATAGAAAAAAGGAAATGTTTATCATAACAAGCGAACAGCAGCAAAATGAAAGAAATATGAATCGAAACGAAAGAAATGTTGATCATAACATACGAATGAGCATCAAAATGAAGGAATATGCATCGAAATGAAGGAAATGTTGATCATAACAAGCGAATGAGCGTTAAAATGAAGGAATATGTATCGAAACGAACGAAATATTTATCATAACAAGCGAATGGGCGTCAAAATGAAAGAAATATGAATCGAAGCGAAGGAAATGTTGATCATAACATGCGAATGAGCATCAAAATAAAGGGAATATGCATCGAAACGAAGGAAATGTTGATTATAACAAGCCAATGAGCATCAAAATAAAGGAATATGATTCGAAATGAAGTAAACGTTGATCATAACAAGCGAATGAGCATAAAAATGAAGGAAATATGCATCGAAAGGAAACATGCGAATGAGCATCAAAATGAAGGAATATGCATCGAAACAAAGGAAATATTGATCATATAACAAGCGAATGAGAATCAAAATCAAGGAAATATGCTTCGAAACTAAGGAAACGTTGATCATAACATGCGAATGAGAATCAAAATTAAGGAATTTGCATCGAAACAAAGAAAATGGTGATCATAACAAGCGAATGAGCATCAAAATGAAGGAAATATGCATCGAAACGAAGAAAATGTTGATCATAACAAGCGAATAAGAATCAAAATGAAGGAAATATGCATCGAAATTAAGGAAATGTTGATCATAACAAACGAATGAGCATCAAAATGAAGGAAATGTGCGTCAAAATGAAGGAAATGTTGATCATAACAAGCGAATGAGCATCAAAATGAAGGAAATATGTATCAAAGCGAAGGAAATGTTGATAATAACAAGCGAATGAGCATCAAAATAAAGGGAATATGCATCGAAACGAAGGAAATGTTGATTATAACAAGCCAATGAGCATCAAAATAAAGGAATATGATTCGAAACGAAGTAAACGTTGATCATAATAAGCGAATGAGCATAAAAATGAAGGAAATATGCATCGAAAGGAAACATGCGAATGAGCATCAAAATGAAGGATTATGCATCGAAACAAAGGAAATATTGCTCATAACAAGCGAATGAGCATTAAAATGGAGGAATATGTATCGAAACGAAGGAAATGTTTATCATAACAAGGGAATGGACATCAAAATGAAGGAAATATGAATCAAAATGAAGGAAATGTTGATCATAACATACGAATGAGCATCAAAATGAAGGAATATGCATCGAAACGAAAAAAATATTAATCATAACAAGTGAATGAGCGTTAAAATGAAGGAATATGTATCGAAACAAAGGAAATGTTTATCATAACAAGCGAATGGGCACCAAAATGAAAGAAATATGAATCAAAATGAAAGAAATGTTGATCATAACACGCGAATGAGCATCAAAATGAAGGAACATGCATCGAAACGAATGAAATGTTGATCATATAACAAGAGAATGAGAATCAAAATGAAGGAAATATGCTTCGAAACGAAGAACACGTTGATCATAACATGCGAATGAGAATCAAAATTAAGGAATTTGTATCGAAACGAAGGAAATGGTGTTCATAACAAGCGTATGAGCATCATAATGAAGGAAATATGCATCGATACGAAGAAAATATTGATCATAACCAGCGAATGAGCATCAAAATGGAGGAAATATGTATCGAAACGAAGGAAATGTTGATCGTAATGAGAGAATTAGCATCAAAATGAAGGAAACATGCGTCGAAATGAAGGAAATGTTGATCATAACAAGCCAACTTGCATCAAAATGAAGGAAATGTGCGTCGAAATGAAGGAAATGTTGATCATAACAAGCGAATGATCATCAAAATGAAGGAAATATGCATCGAAGAGAAGGAAATGTTGATAATAACAAGCGAATGAGAATCAAAATGACGGAATGTATTAAAACAAATGAAATGTTTTTCATGTCAAGCAAATGGGCATCAAAATGAAGAAAATATGCATTGAAACGAAGGAAATGTTGATCATAACATGCTAATGAGCATCAAAATGAAGGAATATGCATCGAAACGAAGGAAATGTTGATCATAACACGCGAATTAACATCAAAATGAAGGAATATGCATCGAAACGAAGGAAATGTTGATCATATAACAAGCGAATGAGAATCAAAATGAAGGAAATATGATTCGAAACTAAGGAAACGTTGATCATAACATGCGAATGAGAATCAAAATTAAGGAATTTGCATCGAAACAAAGAAAATGGTGATCATAACAAGCGAATGAGCATCAAAATGAAGGAAATATGCATCGAAACGAAGAAAATGTTGATCATAACAAGCGAATAAGAATCAAAATGAAGGAAATATGCATCGAAATTAAGGAAATGTTGATCATAACAAACGAATGAGCATCAAAATGAAGGAAATGTGCGCAAAATGAAGGAAATGTTGATCATAACAAGCGAATGAGCATCAAAATGAAGGAAATATGTATCAAAGCGAAGGAAATGTTGATAATAACAAGCGAATGAGCATCAAAATGAAGGAATATGCATCGAAATGAACTAAACGTTGATCATAACAAGCGAATGAGCATAAAAATTAAGGAAATATGCATCGAAACGAAGAAAATGTTGATCATAACATGTGAATGAGTATCAAAATGAAGGAATATGCATCTAAACAAAGGAAATATTGATCATAACAAGCGAATGAGCATTAAAATGAAGTAATATGTATCAAAACGAAGGAAATGTTTATCATAACAAGGGAATGGACAACAAAATGAAGGAAATATGAATCGAAACGAAGGAAATGTTGATCATAACATACGAATGAGCATCAAAATGAAGGAATATGCATCGAAACGAAGGAAATGTTGATCATAACAAGCGAATGAGCGTTAAAATGAAGTAATATGTATCGAAATGAAGGAAATATTTATCATAACAAGCGAATGGGCATCAAAATGAAAGAAATATGAATCGAAACGAAGGAAATGTTGATCATAACATGCGAATGAGCATCAAAATAAAGGGAATATGCATCGAAACGAAGGAAATGTTCATTATAACAAGCCAATGAGCATCAAAATAAAGGAATATGATTCGAAACGAAGTAAACGTTGATCATAATAAGCGAATGAGCATAAAAATGAAGGAAATATGCATCGAAAGGAAACATGCGAATGAGCATCAAAATGAAGGAATATACATCGAAACAAAGTAAATATTTCTCATAATAGGCGAATGAGCATTAAAATGGAGGAATATGTATCAAAACGAAGGAAATGTTTATCATAACAAGGGAATGGACATCAAAATGAAGGAAATATGAATCAAAATGAAGGAAATGTTGATCATAACATACGAATGAGCATCAAAATGAAGGAATATGCATCTAAACGAAGAAAATATTGATTATAACAAGTGAATGAGCGTTAAAATGAAGGAATATGTATCGAAACAAAGGAAATGTTTATCATAACAAGCGAACGAGCAGCAAAATGAAAGAAATATGAATCGAAACGAAACGAAAGAAATGATGATCATAACATACAAATGAGCATCAAAATGAAGGAATATGCATCGAAACGAAGGAAATGTTGATCATAACAAGCGAATGAGCGTTAAAATGAAGGAATATGTATCGAAACGAAGGAAATATTTATCATAACAAGCGAATGGGCATCAAAATGAAAGAAATATGATTCGAAACGAAGGAAATGTTGATCATAACATGCGAATGAGCATCAAAATAAAAGGAATATGCATCGAAACGAAGGAAATGTTGATTATAACAAGCCAATGAGCATCAAAACAAAGGAATATGATTCGAAACGAAGTAAACGTTGATCATAACAAGCGAATGAGCATAAAAATGAAGGAAATATGCATCGAAAGGAAACATGCGAATGAGCATCAAAATGAAGGATTATGCATCGAAACAAAGGAAATATTGCTCATAACAAGCGAATGAGCATTAAAATGGAGGAATATGTATCGAAACGAAGGAAATGTTTGTCATAACAAGGGAATGGACATCAAAATGAAGGAAATATGAATCAAAATGAAGGAAATGTTGATCATAACATACGAGTGAGCATCAAAATGAAGGAATATGCATCTAAACAAAGAAAATATTGATCATAACAAGTGAATGAGCGTTAAAATGAAGGAATATGTATAGAAAAAAGGAAATGTTTATCATAACAAGCGAACGGCAGCAAAATGAAAGAAATATGAATCGAAACGAAAGAAATGTTGATCATAACATACGAATGAGCATCAAAATGAAGGAATATGCATCGAAATGAAGGAAATGTTGATCATAACAAGCGAATGAGCGTTAAAATGAAGGAATATGTATCGAAACGAACGAAATATTTATCATAACAAGCGAATGGGCGTCAAAATGAAAGAAATATGAATCGAAGCGAAGGAAATGTTGATCATAACATGCGAATGAGCATCAAAATAAAGGGAATATGCATCGAAATGAAGGAAATGTTGATTATAACAAGCCAATGAGCATCAAAATAAAGGAATATGATTCGAAATGAAGGAAATGTGCGTCGAAATGAAGGAAATGTTGATCATAACAAGCGAATGATCATCAAAATGAAGGAAATATGCATCGAAGAGAAGGAAATGTTGATAATAACAAGCGAATGAGAATCAAAATGACGGAATGTATCAAAACAAATGAAATGTTTTTCATGTCAAGCAAATGGGCATCAAAATGAAGAAAATATGCATTGAAACGAAGGAAATGTTGATCATAACATGCTAATGAGCATCAAAATGAAGGAATATGCATCGAAACGAAGGAAATGTTGATCATAACACGCGAATTAACATCAAAATGAAGGAATATGCATCGAAACGAAGGAAATGTTGATCATATAACAAGCGAATGAGAATCAAAATGAAGGAAATATGATTCGAAACTAAGGAAACGTTGATCATAACATGCGAATGAGAATCAAAATTAAGGAATTTGCATCGAAACAAAGAAAATGGTGATCATAACAAGCGAATGAGCATCAAAATGAAGGAAATATGCATCGAAACGAAGAAAATGTTGATCATAACAAGCGAATAAGAATCAAAATGAAGGAAATATGCATCGAAATTAAGGAAATGTTGATCATAACAAACGAATGAGCATCAAAATGAAGGAAATGTGCGTCAAAATGAAGGAAATGTTGATCATAACAAGCGAATGAGCATCAAAATGAAGGAAATATGTATCAAAGCGAAGGAAATGTTGATAATAACAAGCGAATGATCATCAAAATGAAGGAATATGCATCGAAATGAACTAAACGTTGATCATAACAAGCGAATGAGCATAAAAATTAAGGAAATATGCATCGAAACGAAGAAAATGTTGATCATAACATGTGAATGAGTATCAAAATGAAGGAATATGCATCTAAACAAAGGAAATATTGATCATAACAAGCGAATGAGCATTAAAATGGAGTAATATGTATCAAAACGAAGGAAATGTTTATCATAACAAGGGATGGACAACAAAATGACGGAAATATGAATCGAAACGAAGGAAATGTTGATCATAACATACGAATGAGCATCAAAATGAAGGAATATGCATCGAAACGAAGGAAATGTTGATCATAACAAGCGAATGAGCGTTAAAATGAAGTAATATGTATCGAAATGAAGGAAATATTTATCATAACAAGCGAATGGGCATCAAAATGAAAGAAATATGAATCGAAACGAAGGAAATGTTGATCATAACATGCGAATGAGCATCAAAATAAAGGGAATATGCATCGAAACGAAGGAAATGTTCATTATAACAAGCCAATGAGCATCAAAATAAAGGAATATGATTCGAAACGAAGTAAACGTTGATCATAATAAGCGAATGAGCATAAAAATGAAGGAAATATGCATCGAAAGGAAACATGCGAATGAGCATCAAAATGAATGAATATACATCGAAACAAAGGAAATATTTCTCATAATAGGCGAATGAGCATTAAAATGGAGGAATATGTATCAAAACGAAGGAAATGTTTATCATAACAAGGGAATGGACATCAAAATGAAGGAAATATGAATCAAAATGAAGGAAATGTTGATCATAACATACGAATGAGCATCAAAATGAAGGAATATGCATCTAAACGAAGAAAATATTGATTATAACAAGTGAATGAGCGTTAAAATGAAGGAATATGTATCGAAACAAAGGAAATGTTTATCATAACAAGCGAACGAGCAGCAAAATGAAAGAAATATGAATCGAAACGAAACGAAAGAAATGATGATCATAACATACAAATGAGCATCAAAATGAAGGAATATGCATCGAAACGAAGGAAATGTTGATCATAACAAGCGAATGAGCGTTAAAATGAAGGAATATGTATCGAAACGAAGGAAATATTTATCATAACAAGCGAATGGGCATCAAAATGAAAGAAATATGATTCGAAACGAAGGAAATGTTGATCATAACATGCGAATGAGCATCAAAATAAAAGGAATATGCATCGAAACGAAGGAAATGTTGATTATAACAAGCCAATGAGCATCAAAACAAAGGAATATGATTCGAAACGAAGTAAACGTTGATCATAACAAGCGAATGAGCATAAAAATGAAGGAAATATGCATCGAAAGGAAACATGCGAATGAGCATCAAAATGAAGGATTATGCATCGAAACAAAGGTAATATTGCTCATAACAAGCGAATGAGCATTAAAATGGAGGAATATGTATCGAAACGAAGGAAATGTTTGTCATAACAAGGGAATGGACATCAAAATGAAGGAAATATGAATCAAAATGAAGGAAATGTTGATCATAACATACGAGTGAGCATCAAAATGAAGGAATATGCATCTAAACAAAGAAAATATTGATCATAACAAGTGAATGAGCGTTAAAATGAAGGAATATGTATAGAAAAAAGGAAATGTTTATCATAACAAGCGAACGGCAGCAAAATGAAAGAAATATGAATCGAAACGAAAGAAATGTTGATCATAACATACGAATGAGCATCAAAATGAAGGAATATGCATCGAAATGAAGGAAATGTTGATCATAACAAGCGAATGAGCGTTAAAATGAAGGAATATGTATCGAAACGAACGAAATATTTATCATAACAAGCGAATGGGCGTCAAAATGAAAGAAATATGAATCGAAGCGAAGGAAATGTTGATCATAACATGCGAATGAGCATCAAAATAAAGGGAATATGCATCGAAATGAAGGAAATGTTGATTATAACAAGCCAATGAGCATCAAAATAAAGGAATATGATTCGAAATGAAGTAAACGTTGATCATAACAAGCGAATGAGCATAAAAATGAAGGAAATATGCATCGAAAGGAAACATGCGAATGAGCATCAAAATGAAGGAATATGCATCGAAACAAAGGAAATATTGCTCATAACAAGCGAATGAGCATTAAAATGGAGGAATATGTATCGAAACGAAGGAAATGTTTATCATAACAAGGGAATGGACATCAAAATGAAGGAAATATGAATCAAAATGAAGGAAATGTTGATCATAACATACGAATGAGCATCAAAATGAAGGAATATGCATCGAAACGAAAAAAATATTAATCATAACAAGTGAATGAGCGTTAAAATGAAGGAATATGTATCGAAACAAAGGAAATGTTTATCATAACAAGCGAATGGGCACCAAAATGAAAGAAATATGAATCAAAATGAAAGAAATGTTGATCATAACACGCGAATGAGCATCAAAATGAAGGAACATGCATCGAAACGAATGAAATGTTGATCATATAACAAGAGAATGAGAATCAAAATGAAGGAAATATGCTTCGAAACGAAGAACACGTTGATCATAACATGCGAATGAGAATCAAAATTAAGGAATTTGCATCGAAACGAAGGAAATGGTGTTCATAACAAGCGTATGAGCATCATAATGAAGGAAATATGCATCGATACGAAGAAAATATTGATCATAACCAGCGAATGAGCATCAAAATGGAGGAAATATGTATCGAAACGAAGGAAATGTTGATCGTAATGAGAGAATTAGCATCAAAATGAAGGAAACATGCGTCGAAATGAAGGAAATGTTGATCATAACAAGCCAACGAGCATCAAAATGAAGGAAATGTGCGTCGAAATGAAGGAAATGTTGATCATAACAAGCGAATGATCATCAAAATGAAGGAAATATGCATCGAAGAGAAGGAAATGTTGATAATAACAAGCGAATGAGAATCAAAATGATGGAATGTATCGAAACAAATGAAATGTTATTCATGTCAAGCAAATGGGCATCAAAATGAAGAAAATATGCATTGAAACGAAGGAAATGTTGATCATAACATGCTAATGAGCATCAAAATGAAGGAATATGCATCGAAACGAAGGAAATGTTGATCATAACACGCGAATTAACATCAAAATGAAGGAATATGCATCGAAACGAAGGAAATGTTGATCATATAACAAGCGAATGAGAATCAAAATGAAGGAAATATGCTTCGAAACTAAGGAAACGTTGATCATAACATGCGAATGAGAATCAAAATTAAGGAATTTGCATCGAAACAAAGAAAATGGTGATCATAACAAGCGAATGAGCATCAAAATGAAGGAAATATGCATCGAAACGAAGAAAATGTTGATCATAACAAGCGAATAAGAATCAAAATGAAGGAAATATGCATCGAAATTAAGGAAATGTTGATCATAACAAACGAATGAGCATCAAAATGAAGGAAATGTGCGTCAAAATGAAGGAAATGTTGATCATAACAAGCGAATGAGCATCAAAATGAAGGAAATATGTATCAAAGCGAAGGAAATGTTGATAATAACAAGCGAATGAGCATCAAAATGAAGGAATATGCATTGAAATGAACTAAACGTTGATCATAACAAGCGAATGAGCATAAAAATTAAGGAAATATGCATCGAAACGAAGAAAATGTTGATCATAACATGTGAATGAGTATCAAAATGAAGGAATATGCATCTAAACAAAGGAAATATTGATCATAACAAGCGAATGAGCATTAAAATGGAGTAATATGTATCAAAACGAAGGAAATGTTTATCATAACAAGGGAATGGACAACAAAATGAAGGAAATATGAATCGAAACGAAGGAAATGTTGATCATAACATACGAATGAGCATCAAAATGAAGGAATATGCATCGAAACGAAGGAAATGTTGATCATAACAAGCGAATGAGCATTAAAATGAAGTAATATGTATCGAAATGAAGGAAATATTTATCATAACAAGCGAATGGGCATCAAAATGAAAGAAATATGAATCGAAACGAAGGAAATGTTGATCATAACATGCGAATGAGCATCAAAATAAAGGGAATATGCATCGAAACGAAGGAAATGTTGATTATAACAAGCCAATGAGCATCAAAATAAAGGAATATGATTCGAAACGAAGTAAACGTTGATCATAATAAGCGAATGAGCATAAAAATGAAGGAAATATGCATCGAAAGGAAACATGCGAATGAGCATCAAAATGAAGGAATATACATCGAAACAAAGGAAATATTTCTCATAATAGGCGAATGAGCATTAAAATGGAGGAATATGTATCAAAACGAAGGAAATGTTTATCATAACAAGGGAATGGACATCAAAATGAAGGAAATATGAATCAAAATGAAGGAAATGTTGATCATAACATACGAATGAGCATCAAAATGAAGGAATATGCATCTAAACGAAGAAAATATTGATTATAACAAGTGAATGAGCGTTAAAATGAAGGAATATGTATCGAAACAAAGGAAATGTTTATCATAACAAGCGAACGAGCAGCAAAATGAAAGAAATATGAATCGAAACGAAACGAAAGAAATGATGATCATAACATACAAATGAGCATCAAAATGAAGGAATATGCATCGAAACGAAGGAAATGTTGATCATAACAAGCGAATGAGCGTTAAAATGAAGGAATATGTATCGAAACGAAGGAAATATTTATCATAACAAGCGAATGGGCATCAAAATGAAAGAAATATGATTCGAAACGAAGGAAATGTTGATCATAACATGCGAATGAGCATCAAAATAAAAGGAATATGCATCGAAACGAAGGAAATGTTGATTATAACAAGCCAATGAGCATCAAAACAAAGGAATATGATTCGAAACGAAGTAAACGTTGATCATAACAAGCGAATGAGCATAAAAATGAAGGAAATATGCATCGAAAGGAAACATGCGAATGAGCATCAAAATGAAGGATTATGCATCGAAACAAAGGAAATATTGCTCATAACAAGCGAATGAGCATTAAAATGGAGGAATATGTATCGAAACGAAAGAAATGTTTGTCATAACAAGGGAATGGACATCAAAATGAAGGAAATATGAATCAAAATGAAGGAAATGTTGATCATAACATACGAGTGAGCATCAAAATGAAGGAATATGCATCTAAACAAAGAAAATATTGATCATAACAAGTGAATGAGCGTTAAAATGAAGGAATATGTATAGAAAAAAGGAAATGTTTATCATAACAAGCGAACGGCAGCAAAATGAAAGAAATATGAATCGAAACGAAAGAAATGTTGATCATAACATACGAATGAGCATCAAAATGAAGGAATATGCATCGAAATGAAGGAAATGTTGATCATAACAAGCGAATGAGCGTTAAAATGAAGGAATATGTATCGAAACGAACGAAATATTTATCATAACAAGCGAATGGGCGTCAAAATGAAAGAAATATGAATCGAAGCGAAGGAAATGTTGATCATAACATGCGAATGAGCATCAAAATAAAGGGAATATGCATCGAAATGAAGGAAATGTTGATTATAACAAGCCAATGAGCATCAAAATAAAGGAATATGATTCGAAATGAAGTAAACGTTGATCATAACAAGCGAATGAGCATAAAAATGAAGGAAATATGCATCGAAAGGAAACATGCGAATGAGCATCAAAATGAAGGAATATGCATCGAAACAAAGGAAATATTGCTCATAACAAGCGAATGAGCATTAAAATGGAGGAATATGTATCGAAACGAAGGAAATGTTTATCATAACAAGGGAATGGACATCAAAATGAAGGAAATATGAATCAAAATGAAGGAAATGTTGATCATAACATACGAATGAGCATCAAAATGAAGGAATATGCATCGAAACGAAAAAAATATTAATCATAACAAGTGAATGAGCGTTAAAATGAAGGAATATGTATCGAAACAAAGGAAATGTTTATCATAACAAGCGAATGGGCACCAAAATGAAAGAAATATGAATCAAAATGAAAGAAATGTTGATCATAACACGCGAATGAGCATCAAAATGAAGGAACATGCATCGAAACGAATGAAATGTTGATCATATAACAAGAGAATGAGAATCAAAATGAAGGAAATATGCTTCGAAACGAAGAACACGTTGATCATAACATGCGAATGAGAATCAAAATTAAGGAATTTGCATCGAAACGAAGGAAATGGTGTTCATAACAAGCGTATGAGCATCATAATGAAGGAAATATGCATCGATACGAAGAAAATATTGATCATAACCAGCGAATGAGCATCAAAATGGAGGAAATATGTATCGAAACGAAGGAAATGTTGATCGTAATGAGAGAATTAGCATCAAAATGAAGGAAACATGCGTCGAAATGAAGGAAATGTTGATCATAACAAGCCAACGAGCATCAAAATGAAGGAAATGTGCGTCGAAATGAAGGAAATGTTGATCATAACAAGCGAATGATCATCAAAATGAAGGAAATATGCATCGAAGAGAAGGAAATGTTGATAATAACAAGCGAATGAGAATCAAAATGATGGAATGTATCGAAACAAATGAAATGTTATTCATGTCAAGCAAATGGGCATCAAAATGAAGAAAATATGCATTGAAACGAAGGAAATGTTGATCATAACATGCTAATGAGCATCAAAATGAAGGAATATGCATCGAAACGAAGGAAATGTTGATCATAACACGCGAATTAACATCAAAATGAAGGAATATGCATCGAAACGAAGGAAATGTTGATCATATAACAAGCGAATGAGAATCAAAATGAAGGAAATATGCTTCGAAACTAAGGAAACGTTGATCATAACATGCGAATGAGAATCAAAATTAAGGAATTTGCATCGAAACAAAGAAAATGGTGATCATAACAAGCGAATGAGCATCAAAATGAAGGAAATATGCATCGAAACGAAGAAAATGTTGATCATAACAAGTGAATAAGAATCAAAATGAAGGAAATATGCATCGAAATTAAGGAAATGTTGATCATAACAAACGAATGAGCATCAAAATGAAGGAAATGTGCGTCAAAATGAAGGAAATGTTGATCATAACAAGCGAATGAGCATCAAAATGAAGGAAATATGTATCAAAGCGAAGGAAATGTTGATAATAACAAGCGAATGAGCATCAAAATGAAGGAATATGCATTGAAATGAACTAAACGTTGATCATAACAAGCGAATGAGCATAAAAATTAAGGAAATATGCATCGAAACGAAGAAAATGTTGATCATAACATGTGAATGAGTATCAAAATGAAGGAATATGCATCTAAACAAAGGAAATATTGATCATAACAAGCGAATGAGCATTAAAATGGAGTAATATGTATCAAAACGAAGGAAATGTTTATCATAACAAGGGAATGGACAACAAAATGAATGAAATATGAATCGAAACGAAGGAAATGTTGATCATAACATACGAATGAGCATCAAAATGAAGGAATATGCATCGAAACGAAGGAAATGTTGATCATAACAAGCGAATGAGCGTTAAAATGAAGTAATATGTATCGAAATGAAGGAAATATTTATCATAACAAGCGAATGGGCATCAAAATGAAAGAAATATGAATCGAAACGAAGGAAATGTTGATCATAACATGCGAATGATCATCAAAATAAAGGGAATATGCATCGAAACGAAGGAAATGTTGATTATAACAAGCCAATGAGCATCAAAATAAAGGAATATGATTCGAAACGAAGTAAACGTTGATCATAATAAGCGAATGAGCATAAAAATGAAGGAAATATGCATCGAAAGGAAACATGCGAATGAGCATCAAAATGAAGGAATATACATCGAAACAAAGGAAATATTTCTCATAATAGGCGAATGAGCATTAAAATGGAGGAATATGTATCAAAACGAAGGAAATGTTTATCATAACAAGGGAATGGACATCAAAATGAAGGAAATATGAATCAAAATGAAGGAAATGTTGATCATAACATACGAATGAGCATCAAAATGAAGGAATATGCATCTAAACGAAGAAAATATTGATTATAACAAGTGAATGAGCGTTAAAATGAAGGAATATGTATCGAAACAAAGGAAATGTTTATCATAACAAGCGAACGAGCAGCAAAATGAAAGAAATATGAATCGAAACGAAACGAAAGAAATGATGATCATAACATACAAATGAGCATCAAAATGAAGGAATATGCATCGAAACGAAGGAAATGTTGATCATAACAAGCGAATGAGCGTTAAAATGAAGGAATATGTATCGAAACGAAGGAAATATTTATCATAACAAGCGAATGGGCATCAAAATGAAAGAAATATGATTCGAAACGAAGGAAATGTTGATCATAACATGCGAATGAGCATCAAAATAAAAGGAATATGCATCGAAACGAAGGAAATGTTGATTATAACAAGCCAATGAGCATCAAAACAAAGGAATATGATTCGAAACGAAGTAAACGTTGATCATAACAAGCGAATGAGCATAAAAATGAAGGAAATATGCATCGAAAGGAAACATGCGAATGAGCATCAAAATGAAGGATTATGCATCGAAACAAAGGAAATATTGCTCATAACAAGCGAATGAGCATTAAAATGGAGGAATATGTATCGAAACGAAGGAAATGTTTGTCATAACAAGGGAATGGACATCAAAATGAAGGAAATATGAATCAAAATGAAGGAAATGTTGATCATAACATACGAGTGAGCATCAAAATGAAGGAATATGCATCTAAACAAAGAAAATATTGATCATAACAAGTGAATGAGCGTTAAAATGAAGGAATATGTATAGAAAAAGGGAAATGTTTATCATAACAAGCGAACGGCAGCAAAATGAAAGAAATATGAATCGAAACGAAAGAAATGTTGATCATAACATACGAATGAGCATCAAAATGAAGGAATATGCATCGAAATGAAGGAAATGTTGATCATAACAAGCGAATGAGCGTTAAAATGAAGGAATATGTATCGAAACGAACGAAATATTTATCATAACAAGCGAATGGGCGTCAAAATGAAAGAAATATGAATCGAAGCGAAGGAAATGTTGATCATAACATGCGAATGAGCATCAAAATAAAGGGAATATGCATCGAAATGAAGGAAATGTTGATTATAGCAAGCCAATGAGCATCAAAATAAAGGAATATGATTCGAAATGAAGTAAACGTTGATCATAACAAGCGAATGAGCATAAAAATGAAGGAAATATGCATCGAAAGGAAACATGCGAATGAGCATCAAAATGAAGGAATATGCATCGAAACAAAGGAAATATTGCTCATAACAAGCGAATGAGCATTAAAATGGAGGAATATGTATCGAAACGAAGGAAATGTTTATCATAACAAGGGAATGGACATCAAAATGAAGGAAATATGAATCAAAATGAAGGAAATGTTGATCATAACATACGAATGAGCATCAAAATGAAGGAATATGCATCGAAACGAAAAAAATATTAATCATAACAAGTGAATGAGCGTTAAAATGAAGGAATATGTATCGAAACAAAGGAAATGTTTATCATAACAAGCGAATGGGCACCAAAATGAAAGAAATATGAATCAAAATGAAAGAAATGTTGATCATAACACGCGAATGAGCATCAAAATGAAGGAACATGCATCGAAACGAATGAAATGTTGATCATATAACAAGAGAATGAGAATCAAAATGAAGGAAATATGCTTCGAAACGAAGAACACGTTGATCATAACATGCGAATGAGAATCAAAATTAAGGAATTTGCATCGAAACGAAGGAAATGGTGTTCATAACAAGCGTATGAGCATCATAATGAAGGAAATATGCATCGATACGAAGAAAATATTGATCATAACCAGCGAATGAGCATCAAAATGGAGGAAATATGTATCGAAACGAAGGAAATGTTGATCGTAATGAGAGAATTAGCATCAAAATGAAGGAAACATGCGTCGAAATGAAGGAAATGTTGATCATAACAAGCCAACGAGCATCAAAATGAAGGAAATGTGCGTCGAAATGAAGGAAATGTTGATCATAACAAGCGAATGATCATCAAAATGAAGGAAATATGCATCGAAGAGAAGGAAATGTTGATAATAACAAGCGAATGAGAATCAAAATGATGGAATGTATCGAAACAAATGAAATGTTATTCATGTCAAGCAAATGGGCATCAAAATGAAGAAAATATGCATTGAAACGAAGGAAATGTTGATCATAACATGCTAATGAGCATCAAAATGAAGGAATATGCATCGAAACGAAGGAAATGTTGATCATAACACGCGAATTAACATCAAAATGAAGGAATATGCATCGAAACGAAGGAAATGTTGATCATATAACAAGCGAATGAGAATCAAAATGAAGGAAATATGCTTCGAAACTAAGGAAACGTTGATCATAACATGCGAATGAGAATCAAAATTAAGGAATTTGCATCGAAACAAAGAAAATGGTGATCATAACAAGCGAATGAGCATCAAAATGAAGGAAATATGCATCGAAACGAAGAAAATGTTGATCATAACAAGCGAATAAGAATCAAAATGAAGGAAATATGCATCGAAATTAAGGAAATGTTGATCATAACAAACGAATGAGCATCAAAATGAAGGAAATGTGCGTCAAAATGAAGGAAATGTTGATCATAACAAGCGAATGAGCATCAAAATGAAGGAAATATGTATCAAAGCGAAGGAAATATTGATAATAACAAGCGAATGAGCATCAAAATGAAGGAATATGCATTGAAATGAACTAAACGTTGATCATAACAAGCGAATGAGCATAAAAATTAAGGAAATATGCATCGAAACGAAGAAAATGTTGATCATAACATGTGAATGAGTATCAAAATGAAGGAATATGCATCTAAACAAAGGAAATATTGATCATAACAAGCGAATGAGCATTAAAATGGAGTAATATGTATCAAAACGAAGGAAATGTTTATCATAACAAGGGAATGGACAACAAAATGAATGAAATATGAATCGAAACGAAGGAAATGTTGATCATAACATACGAATGAGCATCAAAATGAAGGAATATGCATCGAAACGAAGGAAATGTTGATCATAACAAGCGAATGAGCGTTAAAATGAAGTAATATGTATCGAAATGAAGGAAATATTTATCATAACAAGCGAATGGGCATCAAAATGAAAGAAATATGAATCGAAACGAAGGAAATGTTGATCATAACATGCGAATGATCATCAAAATAAAGGGAATATGCATCGAAACGAAGGAAATGTTGATTATAACAAGCCAATGAGCATCAAAATAAAGGAATATGATTCGAAACGAAGTAAACGTTGATCATAATAAGCGAATGAGCATAAAAATGAAGGAAATATGCATCGAAAGGAAACATGCGAATGAGCATCAAAATGAAGGAATATACATCGAAACAAAGGAAATATTTCTCATAATAGGCGAATGAGCATTAAAATGGAGGAATATGTATCAAAACGAAGGAAATGTTTATCATAACAAGGGAATGGACATCAAAATGAAGGAAATATGAATCAAAATGAAGGAAATGTTGATCATAACATACGAATGAGCATCAAAATGAAGGAATATGCATCTAAACGAAGAAAATATTGATTATAACAAGTGAATGAGCGTTAAAATGAAGGAATATGTATCGAAACAAAGGAAATGTTTATCATAACAAGCGAACGAGCAGCAAAATGAAAGAAATATGAATCGAAACGAAACGAAAGAAATGATGATCATAACATACAAATGAGCATCAAAATGAAGGAATATGCATCGAAACGAAGGAAATGTTGATCATAACAAGCGAATGAGCGTTAAAATGAAGGAATATGTATCGAAACGAAGGAAATATTTATCATAACAAGCGAATGGGCATCAAAATGAAAGAAATATGATTCGAAACGAAGGAAATGTTGATCATAACATGCGAATGAGCATCAAAATAAAAGGAATATGCATCGAAACGAAGGAAATGTTGATTATAACAAGCCAATGAGCATCAAAACAAAGGAATATGATTCGAAACGAAGTAAACGTTGATCATAACAAGCGAATGAGCATAAAAATGAAGGAAATATGCATCGAAAGGAAACATGCGAATGAGCATCAAAATGAAGGATTATGCATCGAAACAAAGGAAATATTGCTCATAACAAGCGAATGAGCATTAAAATGGAGGAATATGTATCGAAACGAAGGAAATGTTTGTCATAACAAGGGAATGGACATCAAAATGAAGGAAATATGAATCAAAATGAAGGAAATGTTGATCATAACATACGAGTGAGCATCAAAATGAAGGAATATGCATCTAAACAAAGAAAATATTGATCATAACAAGTGAATGAGCGTTAAAATGAAGGAATATGTATAGAAAAAAGGAAATGTTTATCATAACAAGCGAACGGCAGCAAAATGAAAGAAATATGATTCGAAACGAAAGAAATGTTGATCATAACATACGAATGAGCATCAAAATGAAGGAATATGCATCGAAATGAAGGAAATGTTGATCATAACAAGCGAATGAGCGTTAAAATGAAGGAATATGTATCGAAACGAACGAAATATTTATCATAACAAGCGAATGGGCGTCAAAATGAAAGAAATATGAATCGAAGCGAAGGAAATGTTGATCATAACATGCGAATGAGCATCAAAATAAAGGGAATATGCATCGAAACGAAGGAAATGTTGATTATAACAAGCCAATGAGCATCAAAATAAAGGAATATGATTCGAAATGAAGTAAACGTTGATCATAACAAGCGAATGAGCATAAAAATGAAGGAAATATGCATCGAAAGGAAACATGCGAATGAGCATCAAAATGAAGGAATATGCATCGAAACAAAGGAAATATTGCTCATAACAAGCGAATGAGCATTAAAATGGAGGAATATGTATCGAAACGAAGGAAATGTTTATCATAACAAGGGAATGGACATCAAAATGAAGGAAATATGAATCAAAATGAAGGAAATGTTGATCATAACATACGAATGAGCATCAAAATGAAGGAATATGCATCAAAACGAAAAAAATATTAATCATAACAAGTGAATGAGCGTTAAAATGAAGGAATATGTATCGAAACAAAGGAAATGTTTATCATAACAAGCGAATGGGCACCAAAATGAAAGAAATATGAATCAAAATGAAAGAAATGTTGATCATAACACGCGAATGAGCATCAAAATGAAGGAACATGCATTGAAACGAATGAAATGTTGATCATATAACAAGAGAATGAGAATCAAAATGAAGGAAATATGCTTCGAAACGAAGAACACGTTGATCATAACATGCGAATGAGAATCAAAATTAAGGAATTTGCATCGAAACGAAGGAAATGGTGTTCATAACAAGCGTATGAGCATCATAATGAAGGAAATATGCGTCGATACGAAGAAAATATTGATCATAACCAGCGAATGAGCATCAAAATGGAGGAAATATGTATCGAAACGAAGGAAATGTTGATCGTAATGAGAGAATTAGCATCAAAATGAAGGAAACATGCGTCGAAATGAAGGAAATGTTGATCATAACAAGCCAACGAGCATCAAAATGAAGGAAATGTGCGTCGAAATGAAGGAAATGTTGATCATAACAAGCGAATGATCATCAAAATGAAGGAAATATGCATCGAAGAGAAGGAAATGTTGATAATAACAAGCGAATGAGAATCAAAATGACGGAATGTATCGAAACAAATGAAATGTTATTCATGTCAAGCAAATGGGCATCAAAATGAAGAAAATATGCATTGAAACGAAGGAAATGTTGATCATAACATGCTAATGAGCATCAAAATGAAGGAATATGCATCGAAACGAAGGAAATGTTGATCATAACACGCGAATTAACATCAAAATGAAGGAATATGCATCGAAACGAAGGAAATGTTGATCATATAACAAGCGAATGAGAATCAAAATGAAGGAAATATGCTTCGAAACTAAGGAAACGTTGATCATAACATGCGAATGAGAATCAAAATTAAGGAATTTGCATCGAAACAAAGAAAATGGTGATCATAACAAGCGAATGAGCATCAAAATGAAGGAAATATGCATCGAAACGAAGAAAATGTTGATCATAACAAGCGAATAAGAATCAAAATGAAGGAAATATGCATCGAAATTAAGGAAATGTTGATCATAACAAGCGAATGAGCATCAAAATGAAGGAAATGTGCGTCAAAATGAAGGAAATGTTGATCATAACAAGCGAATGAGCATCAAAATGAAGGAAATATGTATCAAAGCGAAGGAAATGTTGATAATAACAAGCGAATGAGCATCAAAATGAAGGAATATGCATTGAAATGAACTAAACGTTGATCATAACAAGCGAATGAGCATAAAAATTAAGGAAATATGCATCGAAACGAAGAAAATGTTGATCATAACATGTGAATGAGTATCAAAATGAAGGAATATGCATCTAAACAAAGGAAATATTGATCATAACAAGCGAATGAGCATTAAAATGGAGTAATATGTATCAAAACGAAGGAAATGTTTATCATAACAATGGAATGGACAACAAAATGAAGGAAATATGAATCGAAAACGAATGAAATGTTGATCATAACATACGAATGAGCATCAAAATGAAGGAATATGCATCGAAACGAAGAAATGTTGATCATAACAAGCGAATGAGCGTTAAAATGAAGTAATATGTATCGAAATGAAGGAAATATTTATCATAACAAGCGAATGGGCATCAAAATGAAAGAAATATGAATCGAAACGAAGGAAATGTTGATCATAACATGCGAATGAGCATCAAAATAAAGGGAATATGCATCGAAACGAAGGAAATGTTGATTATAACAAGCCAATGAGCATCAAAATAAAGGAATATGATTCGAAACGAAGTAAACGTTGATCATAATAAGCGAATGAGCATAAAAATCAAGGAAATATGCATCGAAAGGAAACATGCGAATGAGCATCAAAATGAAGGAATATACATCGAAACAAAGGAAATATTTCTCATAATAGGCGAATGAGCATTAAAATGGAGGAATATGTATCAAAACGAAGGAAATGTTTATCATAACAAGGGAATGGACATCAAAATGAAGGAAATATGAATCAAAATGAAGGAAATGTTGATCATAACATACGAATGAGCATCAAAATGAAGGAATATGCATCTAAACGAAGAAAATATTTATTATAACAAGTGAATGAGCGTTAAAATGAAGGAATATGTATCGAAACAAAGGAAATGTTTATCATAACAAGCGAACGAGCAGCAAAATGAAAGAAATATGAATCGAAACGAAACGAAAGAAATGATGATCATAACATACAAATGAGCATCAAAATGAAGGAATATGCATCGAAACGAAGGAAATGTTGATCATAACAAGCGAATGAGCGTTAAAATGAAGGAATATGTATCGAAACGAAGGAAATATTTATCATAACAAGCGAATGGGCATCAAAATGAAAGAAATATGAATCGAAACGAAGGAAATGTTGATCATAACATGCGAATGAGCATCAAAATAAAGGGAATATGCATCGAAACGAAGGAAATGTTGATTATAACAAGCCAATGAGCATCAAAACAAAGGAATATGATTCGAAACGAAGTAAACGTTGATCATAACAAGCGAATGAGCATAAAAATGAAAGGAAATATGCATCGAAAGGAAACATGCGAATGAGCATCAAAATGAAGGATTATGCATCGAAACAAAGGAAATATTGCTAATAACAAGCGAATGAGCATTAAAATGGAGGAATATGTATCGAAACGAAGGAAATGTTTATCATAACAAGGGAATGGACATCAAAATGAAGGAAATATGAATCAAAATGAAGGAAATGTTGATCATAACATACGAATGAGCATCAAAATGAAGGAATATGCATCGAAACGAAAAAAATATTGATCATAACAAGTGAATGAGCGTTAAAATGAAGGAATATGTATCGAAACAAAGGAAATGTTTATCATAACAAGCGAATGGGCACCAAAATGAAAGAAATATGAATCGAAAAGAAAGAAATATTGATCATAACACGCGAATTAGCATCAAAATGAAGGAACATGCATCGAAACGAATGAAATGTTGATCATATAACAAGAGAATGAGAATCAAAATGAAGGAAATATGCTTCGAAACGAAGAACACGTTGATCATAACATGCGAATGAGAATCAAAATGAAGGAATTTGCATCGAAACGAAGGAAATGGTGTTCATAACAAGCGTATGAGCATCATAATGAAGGAAATATGCATCGATACGAAGAAAATATTGATCATAACAAGCGAATGAGCATCAAAATTAAGTAAATATGTATCGAAACAAAGGAAATGTTGATCATAATGAGAGAATGAGCATCAAAATGAAGGAAACATGCGTCGAAATGAAGGAAATGTTGATCATAACAAGCCAACGAGAATCAAAATGAAGGAAATGTGCATCGAAATGAAGGAAATGTTGATCATAACAAGCGAATGATCATCAAAATGAAGGAAATATGCATCGAAGAGAAGGAAATGTTGATAATAACAAGCAAATGAGAATCAAAATGACGGAATGTATCGAAACAAATGAAATGTTATTCATGTCAAGCAAATGGGCATCAAAATGAAGGAAATATGCATTGAAACGAAGGAAATATTGATCATAACATGCTAATGAGCATCAAAATGAAGGAATATGCATCGAAACGAAGGAAATGTTGATCATAACACGCGAATTAGCATCAAAATGAAAGAATATGCATCGAAACGAAGGAAATGTTGATCATATAACAAGCGAATGAGAATCAAAATGAAGGAAATATGCTTCGAAACTAAGGAAACGTTGATCATAACATGGGAATGAGAATCAAAATTAAGGAATTTGCATCGAAACGAAGAAAATGGTGATCATAACAAGCGAATGAGCATCAAAATGAAGGAAATATGCATCGAAACGAAGAAAATGTTGATCATAACAAGCGAATAAGAATCAAAATGAAGGAAATATGCATCGAAATTAAGAAATGTTGATCATAACAAGCGAATGAGCATCAAAATGAAGGAAATGTGCGTCAAAATGAAGGAAATGTTGATCATAACAAGCGAATGAGCATCAAAATGAAGGAAATATGTATCAAAGCGAAGGAAATGTTGATAATAACAAGCGAATGAGCATCAAAATGAAGGAATATGCATTGAAATGAACTAAACGTTGATCATAACAAGCGAATGAGCATAAAAATTAAGGAAATATGCATCGAAACGAAGAAAATGTTGATCATAACATGTGAATGAGTATCAAAATGAAGGAATATGCATCTAAACAAAGGAAATATTGATCATAACAAGCGAATGAGCATTAAAATGGAGTAATATGTATCCAAACGAAGGAAATGTTTATCATAACAAGGGAATGGACAACAAAATGAAGGAAATATGAATCGAAACGAAGGAAATGTTGATCATAACATACGAATGAGCATCAAAATGAAGGAATATGCATCGAAACGAAGGAAATGTTGATCATAACAAGCGAATGAGCGTTAAAATGAAGGAATATGTATCGAAATGAAGGAAATATTTATCATAACAAGCGAATGGGCATCAAAATGAAAGAAATATGAATCGAAACGAAGGAAATGTTGATCATAACATGCGAATGAGCATCAAAATGAAGGAATATGCATCGAAATGAAGGAAATGTTGATCATATAACAAGCGAATGAGAATCAAAATGAAGGAAATATGCTTCGAAACTAAGGAAACGTTGATCATAACATGTGAATGAGAATCAAAATTAAGGAATTTGCATCGAAACGAAAGAAATGTTGATTATAACAAGCCAATGAGCATCAAAATAAAGGAATATGATTCGAAACGAAGTAAACGTTGATCATAACAAGCGAATGAGCATAAAAATGAAGGAAATATGCATCGAAAGGAAACATGCGAATGAGTATCAAAATGAAGGAATATGCATCGAAACAAAGGAAATATTGCTCATAACAGGCGAATGAGCATTAAAATGGAGGAATTTGTATCCAAACGAAGGAAATGTTTATCATAACAAGGGAATGGACATCAAAATGAAGGAAATATGAATCAAAATGAAGGAAATGTGGATCATAACATACGAATGAGCATCAAAATGAAGGAATATGCATCTAAACGAAGAAAATATTGATCATAACAAGTGAATGAGCGTTAAAATGAAGGAATATGTATAGAAACAAAGGAAATGTTTATCATAACAAGCGAACGGGCAGCAAAATGAAAGAAATATGAATCGAAACGAAAGAAATGTTGATCATAACATACGAATGAGCATCAAAATGAAGGAATATGCATCGAAATGAAGGAAATGTTGATCATAACAAGCGAATGAGCGTTAAAATGAAGGAATATGTATCGAAACGAAGGAAATATTTATCATAACAAGCGAATGGGCATCAAAATGAAAGAAATATGAATCGAAAGCGAAGGAAATGTTGATCATAACATGCGAATGAGCATCAAAATAAAGGGAATATGTATCGAAACGAAGGAAATGTTGATTATAACAAGCCAATGAGCTTCAAAATAAAGGAATATGATTCGAAACGAAGTAAACGTTGATCATAACAAGCGAATGAGCATAAAAATGAAGGAAATATGCATCGAAAGGAAACATGCGAATGAGCATCAAAATGAAGGAATATGCATCGAAACAAAGGAAATATTGCTCATAACAAGCGAATGAGCATTAAAATGGAGGAATATGTATCGAAACGAAGGAAATGTTTATCATAACAAGGGAATGGACATCAAAATGAAGGAAATATGAATCAAAATGAAGGAAATGTTGATCATAACATACGAATGAGCATCAAAATGAAGGAATATGCATCGAAACGAAAAAAATATTGATCATAACAAGTGAATGAGCGTTAAAATGAAGGAATATGTATCGAAACAAAGGAAATGTTTATCATAACAAGCGAATGGGCACCAAAATGAAAGAAATATGAATCGAAACGAAAGAAATGTTGATCATAACACGCGAATGAGCATCAAAATGAAGGAACATGCATCAAAACGAATGAAATGTTGATCATATAACAAGAGAATGAGAATCAAAATGAAGGAAATATGCTTCGAAACGAAGAACACGTTGATCATAACATGCGAATGAGAATCAAAATTAAGGAATTTGCATCGAAACGAAGGAAATGGTGTTCATAACAAGCGTATGAGCATCATAATGAAGGAAATATGCATCGATACGAAGAAAATATTGATCATAACAAGCGAATGAGCATCAAAATGAAGGAAATATGTATCGAAACGAAGGAAATGTTGATCGTAATGAGAGAATGAGCATCAAAATGAAGGAAACATGCGTCGAAATGAAGGAAATGTTGATCATAACAAGCCAACGAGCATCAAAATGAAGGAAATGTGCGTCGAAATGAAGGAATTTGATCATAACAAGCGAATGATCATCAAAATGAAGGAAATATGCATCGAAGAGAAGGAAATGTTGATAATAACAAGCGAATGAGAATCAAAATGACGGAATGTATCGAAACAAATGAAATGTTATTCATGTCAAGCAAATGGGCATCAAAATGAAGAAAATATGCATTGAAACGAAGGAAATGTTGATCATAACATGCTAATGAGCATCAAAATGAAGGAATATGCATCGAAACGAAGGAAATGTTGATCATAACACGCGAATTAACATCAAAATGAAGGAATATGCATCGAAACGAAGGAAATGTTGATCATATAACAAGCGAATGAGAATCAAAATGAAGGAAATATGCTTCGAAACTAAGGAAGCGTTGATCATAACATGCGAATGAGAATCAAAATTAAGGAATTTGCATCGAAACGAAGAAAATGGTGATCATAACAAGCGAATGAGCATCAAAATGAAGGAAATATGCATCGAAACGAAGAAAATGTTGATCATAACAAGCGAATAAGAATCAAAATGAAGGAAATATGCATCGAAATTAAGGAAATGTGCGTCAAAATGAAGGAAATGTTGATCATAACAAGCGAATGAGCATCAAAATGAAGGAAATATGTATCAAAGCGAAGGAAATGTTGATAATAACAAGCGAATGAGCATCAAAATGAAGGAATATGCATTGAAATGAACTAAACGTTGATCATAACAAGCGAATGAGCATAAAAATTAAGGAAATATGCATCGAAACGAAGAAAATGTTGATCATAACATGTGAATGAGCATCAAAATGAAGGAATATGCATCTAAACAAAGGAAATATTTATCATAACAAGCGAATGAGCATTAAAATGGAGTAATATGTATCAAAACGAAGGAAATGTTTATCATAACAAGGGAATGGACAACAAAATGAAGGAAATATGAATCGAAACGAAGGAAATGTTGATCATAACATACGAATGAGCATCAAAATGAAGGAATATGCATCGAAACGAAGGAAATGTTGATCATAACAAGCGAATGAGCGTTAAAATGAAGTAATATGTATCGAAATGAAGGAAATATTTATCATAACAAGCGAATGGGCATCAAAATGAAAGAAATATGAATCGAAACGAAGGAAATGTTGATCATAACATGCGAATGAGCATCAAAATGAAGGAATATGCATCGAAATGAAGGAAATGTTGATCATATAACAAGCGAATGAGAATCAAAATGAAGGAAATATGCTTCGAAACTAAGGAAACGTTGATCATAACATGTGAATGAGAATCAAAATTAAGGAATTTGCATCGAAACGAAAGAAATGTTGATTATAACAAGCCAATGAGCATCAAAATAAAGGAATATGATTCGAAACGAAGTAAACGTTGATCATAACAAGCGAATGAGCATAAAAATGAAGGAAATATGCATCGAAAGGAAACATGCGAATGAGTATCAAAATGAAGGAATATGCATCGAAACAAAGGAAATATTGCTCATAACAGGCGAATGAGCATTAAAATGGAGGAATTTGTATCGAAACGAAGGAAATGTTTATCATAACAAGGGAATGGACATCAAAATGAAGGAAATATGAATCAAAATGAAGGAAATGTGGATCATAACATACGAATGAGCATCAAAATGAAGGAATATGCATCTAAACGAAGAAAATATTGATCATAACAAGTGAATGAGCGTTAAAATGAAGGAATATGTATAGAAACAAAGGAAATGTTTATCATAACAAGCGAACGGGCAGCAAAATGAAAGAAATATGAATCGAAACGAAAGAAATGTTGATCATAACATACGAATGAGCATCAAA
Organism: Pogostemon cablin; assembly: GCA_023678885.1. NCBI lineage: Eukaryota > Viridiplantae > Streptophyta > Magnoliopsida > Lamiales > Lamiaceae > Pogostemon > Pogostemon cablin. The sequence goes on from JAHCLQ010000396.1 coordinate 30,688, forward strand.
ATGAAGGAATATGCATCGAAATGAAGGAAATGTTGATCATAACAAGCGAATGAGCGTTAAAATAAAGGAATATGTATCGAAACGAAGGAAATATTTATCATAACAAGCGAATGGGCATCAAAATGAAAGAAATATGAATCGAAGCGAAGGAAATGTTGATCATAACATGCGAATGAGCATCAAAATAAAGGGAATATGTATCGAAACGAAGGAAATGTTGATTATAACAAGCCAATGAGCTTCAAAATAAAGGAATATGATTCGAAACGAAGTAAACGTTGATCATAACAAGCGAATGAGCATAAATATGAAGGAAATATGCATCGAAAGGAAACATGCGAATGAGCATCAAAATGAAGGAATATGCATCGAAACAAAGGAAATATTGCTCATAACAGGCGAATGAGCATTAAAATGGAGGAATATGTATCGAAACGAAGGAAATGTTTATCATAACAAGGGAATGGACATCAAAATGAAAGAAATATGAATCAAAATAAAGGAAATGTTCATCATAACATACGAATGAGCATCAAAATGAAGGAATATGCATCTAAATGAAGAAAATATTGATCATAACAAGTGAATGAGCGTTAAAATGAAGGAATATGTATCGAAACAAAGGAAATGTTTATCATAACAAGCGAATGGGCAGCAAAATGAAAGAAATATGAATCGAAAAGAAACGAAAGAAATGTTGATCATAACATACAAATGAGCATCAAAATGAAGGAATATGCATCGAAACGAAGGAAATGTTGATCATAACAAGCGAATGAGCGTTAAAATGAAGGAATATGTATCGAAACGAAGGAAATATTTATCATAACAAGCGAATGGGCATCAAAATGAAAGAAATATGAATCGAAACGAAGGAAATGTTGATCATAACATGCGAATGAGCATCAAAATAAAGGGAATATGCATCGAAACGAAGGAAATGTTGATTATAACAAGCCAATGAGCATCAAAATAAAGGAATATGATTCGAAACGAAGTAAACGTTGATCATAACAAGCGAATGAGCATAAAAATGAAGGAAATATGCATCGAAAGGAAACATGCGAATGAGCATCAAAATGAAGGAATATGCATCGAAACAAAGGAAATATTGCTCATAACAAGCGAATGAGCATTAAAATGGAGGAATATGTATCGAAACGAAGGAAATGTTTATCATAACAAGGGAATGGACATCAAAATGAAGGAAATATGAATCAAAATGAAGGAAATGTTGATCATAACATACGAATGAGCATCAAAATGAAGGAATATGCATCGAAACGAAGAAAATATTGATCATAACAAGTGAATGAGCGTTAAAATGAAGGAATATGTATCGAAACAAAGGAAATGTTTATCATAACAAGCGAATGGGCACCAAAATGAAAGAAATATGAATCGAAACGAAGGAAATGTTGATCATAACACGCGAATGAGCATCAAAATGAAGGAACATGCATCGAAACGAATGAAATGTTGATCATATAACAAGTGAATGAGAATCAAAATGAAGGAAATATGCTTCGAAACGAAGAACACGTTGATCATAACATGAGAATGAGAATCAAAATGAAGGAATTTGCATCGAAACGAAGGAAATAGTGTTCATAACAAGCGTATGAACATCATAATGAAGGAAATATGCATCGATACGAAGAAAATATTATCATAACAAGCGAATGAGCATCAAAATGAAAGGAAATATGTATCGAAACGAAGGAAATGTTGATCGTAATGAGAGAATGAGCATCAAAATGAAGGAAACATGCGTCGAAATGAAGGAAATGTTGATCATAACAAGCCAACGAGCATCAAAATGAAGGAAATGTGCGTCGAAATGAAGGAAATGTTGATCATAACAAGCGAATGATCATCAAAATGAAGGAAATATGCATCGAAGAGAAGGAAATGTTGATAATAACAAGCGAATGAGAATCAAAATGACGGAATGTATCGAAACGAATGAAATGTTATTCATGTCAAGCGAATGGGCATCAAAATGAAGGAAATATGCATTGAAACGAAGGAAATGTTGATCATAACATGCGAATGAGCATCAAAATGAAGGAATATGCATCGAAACGAAGGAAATGTTGATCATAACACGCGAATTAGCATCAAAATGAAGGAATATGCATCAAAACGAAGGAAATGTTGATCATATAACAAGCGAATGAGAATCAAAATGAAGGAAATATGCTTCGAAACTAAGGAAACGTTGATCATAACATGCGAATGAGAATCAAAATTAAGGAATTTGCATCGAAACGAAGAAAATGGTGATCATAACAAGCGAATGAGCATCAAAATGAAGGAAATATGCATCGAAACGAAGAAAATATTGATCATAACAAGCGAATAAGAATCAAAATGAAGGAAATATTCATCGAAATTAAGGAAATGTTGAACATAACAAGCGAATGAGCATCAAAATGAAGGAAATGTGCGTCAAAATGAAGGAAATGTTGATCATAACAAGCGAATGAGCATCAAAATGAAGGAAATATGTATCAAAGCGAAGGAAATGTTGATAATAACAAGCGAATGAGCATCAAAATGAAGGAATATGCATTGAAATGAACTAAACGTTGATCATAACATGCGAATGAGCATAAAAATTAAGGAAATATGCATCGAAACGAAGAAAATGTTGATCATAACATGCGAATGAGCATCAAAATGAAGGAATATTCATCTAAACAAAAGAAATATTGATCATAACAAGCGAATGAGCATTAAAATGGAGTAATATGTATCAAAACGAAGGAAATGTTTATCATAACAAGGGAATGGACAACAAAATGAAGGAAATATGAATCGAAACGAAGGAAATGTCGATCATAACATATGAATGAGCATCAAAATGAAGGAATATGCATCGAAATGAAGGAAATGTTGATCATAACAAGCGAATGAGCGTTAAAATGAAGGAATATGTATCGAAATGAAGGAAATATTTATCATAACAAGCGAATGGGCATCAAAATGAAAGAAATATGAATCGAAACGAAGGAAATGTTGATCATAACATGCGAATGAGCATCAAAATAAAGGGAATATCATCGAAACGAAGGAAATGTTGATTATAACAAGCTAATGAGCATCAAAATAAAGGAATATGATTCGAAACGAAGTAAACGTTGATCATAACAAGCGAATGAGCATAAAAATAAAGGAAATATGCATCGAAAGGAAACATGCGAATGAGCATCAAAATGAAGGAATATGCATCGAAACAAAAGAAATATTGCTCATAATAAGCGAATGAGCATTAAAATGGAGGAATATGTATCGAAACAAAGGAAATGTTTATCATAACAAGGGAATGGACATCAAAATGAAGGAAATATGAATCAAAATGAAGGAAATGTTGATCATAACATACGAATGAGCATCAAAATGAAGGAATATGCATCGAAACAAAGAAAATATTGATCATAACAAGTGAATGAGCGTTAAAATGAAGGAATATGTATCGAAACGAAGGAAATGTTTATCATAACAAGCGAATGGGCACCAAAATGAAAGAAATATTAATCGAAACGAAGGAAATGTTGATCATAACACGCGAATGAGCATCAAAATGAAGGAACATGCATCGAAACGAATGAAACGTTGATCATATAACAAGTGAATGAGAATCAAAATGAAGGAAATATGCTTCGAAACGAAGAACACGTTGATCATAACATGCGAATGAGAATCAAAATGAAGGAATTTGCATCGAAACGAAGGAAATGGTGTTCATACCAAGCGTATGAGCATCATAATGAAGGAAATATGCATCGATACAAAGAAAATATTGATCATAACAAGCGAATGAGCATCAAAATGAAGGAAATATGTATCGAAACGAAGGAAATGTTGATCGTAATGAGAGAATGAGCATCAAAATGAAGGAAACATGCGTCGAAATGAAGGAAATGTTGATCATAACAAGCCAACGAGCATCAAAATGAAGGAAATGTGCGTCGAAATGAAGGAAATGTTGATCATAACAAGCGAATGATCATCAAAATGAAGGAAATATGCATCGAAGAGAAGGAAATGTTGATAATAACAAGCGAATGAGAATCAAAATGACGGAATGTATCGAAACAAATGAAATGTTATTCATGTCAAGCAAATGGGCATCAAAATGAAGGAAATATGCATTGAAACGAAGGAAATGTTGATCATAACATGCTAATGAGCATCAAAATGAAGGAATATGCATCGAAACGAAGGAAATGTTGATCATAACACGCGAATTAGCATCAAAATGAAGGAATATGCATCGAAACGAAGGAAATGTTGATCATATAACAAGCGAATGAGAATCAAAATGAAGGAAATATGCTTCGAAACTAAGGAAACGTTGATCATAACATGCGAATGAGAATCAAAATGAAGGAATTTGCATCGAAACGAAGAAAATGGTGATCATAACAAGCGAATGAGCATCAAAATGAAGGAAATATGCATCGAAACGAAGAAAATGTTGATCATAACAAGCGAATAAGAATCAAAATGAAGGAAATATGCATCGAAATTAAGGAAATGTTGATCATAACAAGCGAATGAGCATCAAAATGAAGGAAATGTGCGTCAAAATGAAGGAAATGTTGATCATAACAAGCGAATGAGCATCAAAATGAAGGAAATATGTATCAAAGCGAAGGAAATGTTGATAATAACAAGAGAATGAGCATCAAAATGAAGGAATATGCATTGAAATGAACTAAACGTTGATCATAACAAGCGAATGAGCATAAAAATTAAGGAAATATGCATCGAAACGAAGAAAATGTTGATCATAACATGCGAATGAGCATCAAAATGAAGGAATATGCATCGAAACAAAGGAAATATTGATCATAACAAGCGAATGAGCATTAAAATGGAGTAATATGTATCAAAACGAAGGAAATGTTTATCATAACAAGGGAATGGACAACAAAATGAAGGAAATATGAATCGAAATGAAGGAAATGTTGATCATAACATACGAATGAGCATCAAAATGAAGGAATATGCATCGAAATGAAGGAAATGTTGATCATAACAAGCGAATGAGCGTTAAAATGAAGGAATGTGTATCGAAATGAAGGAAATATTTATCATAACAAGCGAATGGGCATCAAAATGAAAGAAATATGAATCGAAACGAAGGAAATGTTGATCATAACATGCGAATGAGCATCAAAATAAAGGGAATATGCATCGAAACGAAGGAAATATTGATTATAACAAGCCAATGAGCATCAAAATAAAGGAATATGATTCGAAACGAAGTAAACGTTGATCATAACAAGCGAATGAGCATAAAAATAAAGGAAATATGCATCGAAAGGAAACATGTGAATGAGCATCAAAATGAAGGAATATGCATCGAAACAAAGGAAATATTGCTCATAACAAGCGAATGAGCATTAAAATGGAGGAATATGTATCGAAACGAAGGAAATGTTTATCATAACAAGGGAATGGACATCAAAATGAAGGAAATATGAATCAAAATAAAGGAAATGTTCATCATAACATACGAATGAGCATCAAAATGAAGGAATATGCATCGAAACGAAAAAAATATTGATCATAACAAGTGAATGAGCGTTAAAATGAAGGAATATGTATCGAAACAAAGGAAATGTTTATCATAACAAGCGAATAGGCACCAAAATGAAAGAAATATGAATCGAAACGAAAGAAATGTTGATCATAACACGCGAATGAGCATCAAAATGAAGGAACATGCATCGAAACGAATGAAATGTTGATCATATAACAAGTGAATGAGAATCAAAATGAAGGAAATATGCTTCAAAACGAAGAACACGTTGATCATAACATGCGAATGAGAATCAAAATGAAGGAATTTGCATAGAAACGAAGGAAATGGTGTTCATAACAAGCGTATGAGCATCAAAATAAAGGAAATATGTATCGAAACGAAGGAAATGTTGATCGTAATGAGAGAATGAGCATCAAAATGAAGGAAACATGCGTCGAAATGAAGGAAATGTTGATCATAACAAGCCAACGAGCATCAAAATGAAGGAAATGTGCGTCGAAATGAAGGAAATGTTGATCATAACTAGCGAATGATCATCAAAATGAAGGAAATATGCATCGAAGAGAAGGAAATGTTGATAATAACAAGCGAATGAGAATCAAAATGACGAAATGTATCGAAACGAATGAAATATTATTCATGTCAAGCGAATGGGCATCAAAATGAAGGAAATATGCATTGAAACGAAGGAAATGTTGATCATAACATGCGAATGAGCATCAAAATGAAGGAATATGCATCGAAACGAAGGAAATGTTGATCATGACACGCGAATTAGCATCAAAATTAAGGAATATGCATCGAAACGAAGGATTGTTGATCATATAACAAGCGAATGAGAATCAAAATGAAGGAAATATGCTTCGAAACTAAGGAAACGTTGATCATAACATGCGAATGAGAATCAAAATGAAGGAATTTGCATCGAAACGAAGAAAATGGTGATCATAACAAGCGAATGAGCATCAAAATGAAGGAAATATACATCGAAACGAAGAAAATATTGATCATAACAAGCGAATGAGAATCAAAATGAAGGAAATATGCATCGAAATTAAGGAAATGTTGATCATAACAAGCGAATGAGCATCAAAATGAAGGAAATGTGCGTCAAAATGTAGGAAATGTTGATCATAACAAGCGAATGAGCATCAAAATGAAGGAAATATGTAACAAAGCGAAGGAAATGTTAAAAATAACAAGCGAATGGGCATCAAAATGAAGGAATATGCATCGAAATGAAGTAAACGTTGATCATAACAAGCGAATGAGCATAAAAATTAAGGAAATATGCATCGAAACGAAGAAAATGTTGATCATAACATGCGAATGAGCATCAAAATGAAGGAATATGCATCGAAACAAAGGAAATATTGATCATAACAAGCAAATGAGCATTAAAATGGAGGAATATGTATCAAAACGAAGGAAATGTTTATCATAACAAGGGAATGGACAACAAAATGAAGGAAATATGAATCGAAACGAAGGAAATGTTGATCATAACATATGAATGAGCATCAAAATGAAGGAATATGCATCGAAATGAAGGAAATGTTGATCATAACAAGCGAATGAGCGTTAAAATGAAGGAATATGTATCGAAATGAAGGAAATATTTATCATAACAAGCGAATGGGCATCAAAATGAAAGAAATATGAATCGAAACGAAGGAAATGTTGATCATAACATGCGAATGAGCATCAAAATAAAGGGAATATCCATCGAAACGAAGGAAATGTTGATTATAACAAGCTAATGAGCATCAAAATAAAGGAATATGATTCTAAACGAAGTAAACGTTGATCATAACAAGCGAATGAGAATAAAAATGAAGGAAATATGCATCGAAAGGAAACATGCGAATGAGCATCAAAATGAAGGAATATGCATCGAAACAAAGGAAATATTGCTCATAACAAGCGAATGAGCATTAAAATGGAGGAATATGTATCGAAACGAAGGAAATGTTTATCATAACAAGGGAATGGACATCAAAATGAAGGAAATATGAATCAAAATGAAGGAAATGTTGATCATAACATACGAATGAGCATTAAAATGAAGGAATATGCATCGAAACGAAAAAATATTGATCATAACAAGTGAATGAGCGTTAAAATGAAGGAATATGTATCGAAACAAAGGAAATGTTTATCATAACAAGCGAATGGGCACCAAAATGAAAGAAATATGAATCGAAACGAAAGAAATGTTGATCATAACACGCGAATGAGCATCAAAATGAAGGAACATGCATCGAAACGAATGAAATGTTGATCATATAACAAGTGAATGAGAATCAAAATGAAGGAAATATGCTTCGAAACGAAGAACACGTTGATCATAACATGCGAATGAGAATCAAAATGAAGGAATTTGCATCGAAACGAAGGAAATGGTGTTCATAACAAGCGTATGAGCATCAAAATAAAGGAAATATGTATCGAAACGAAGGAAATGTTGATCGTAATGAGAGAATGAGCATCAAAATGAAGGAAACATGCGTCGAAATGAAGGAAATGTTGATCATAACAAGCTAACGAGCATCAAAATGAAGGAAATGTGCGTCGAAATGAAGGAAATGTTGATCATAACTAGCGAATGATCATCAAAATGAAGGAAATATGCATCGAAGAGAAGGAAATGTTGATAATAACAAGCGAATGAGAATCAAAATGACGGAATGTATCGAAACGAATGAAATTTTATTCATGTCAAGCGAATGGGCATCAAAATGAAGGAAATATGCATTGAAACGAAGGAAATGTTGATCATAACATGCGAATGAGCATCAAAATGAAGGAATATGCATCGAAACGATGGAAATGTTGATCATGACATGCGAATTAGCATCAAAATTAAGGAATATGCATCGAAACGAAGGATTGTTGATCATATAACAAGCGAATGAGAATCAAAATGAAGGAAATATGCTTCGAAACTAAGGAAACGTTGATCATAACATGCGAATGAGAATCAAAATGAAGGAATTTGCATCGAAACGAAGAAAATGGTGATCATAACAAGCGAATGAGCATCAAAATGAAGGAAATATGCATCGAAACGAAGAAAATATTGATCATAACAAGCGAATGAGAATCAAAATGAAGGAAATATGCATCGAAATTAAGGAAATGTTGATCATAACAAGCGAATGAGCGTCAAAATGAATGAAATGTGCGTCAAAATGTAGGAAATGTTGATCATAACAAGCGAATGAGCATCAAAATGAAGGAAATATGTATCAAAGCGAAGGAAATGTTGATAATAACAAGAAAATGAGCATCAAAATGAAGGAATATGCATCGAAATGAAGTAAACGTTGATCATAACAAGCGAATGAGCATAAAAATTAAGGAAATATGCATCGAAACGAAGAAAATGTTGATCATAACATGCGAATGAGCATCAAAATGAAGGAATATGCATCGAAACAAAGGAAATATTGATCATAACAAGCGAATGAGCATTAAAATGGAGGAATATGTATCAAAACGAAGGAAATGTTTATCATAACAAGGGAATGGACAACAAAATGAATGAAATATGAATCGAAATGAAGGAAATGTTGATCACAACATACGAATGAGCATCAAAATGAAGGAATATGCATCGAAATGAAGGAAATGTTGATCATAACAAGCGAATGAGCGTTAAAATGAAGGAATGTGTATCGAAATGAAGGAAATATTTATCATAACAAGCGAATGGGCATCAAAATGAAAGAAATATGAATCGAAACGAAGGAAATGTTGATCATAACACGCGAATGAGCATCAAAATGAAGGAACATGCATCAAAACGAAGGAAATGTTGATCATATAACAAAGAGAATGAGAATCAAAAAAAGGAAATATGCTTCGAAACGAAGGAAACGCTGATCATAACATGCGAATGAGAATCAAAATGAAGGAATTTGCATCGAAACGAAGGAAATGTTGATCATAACAAGCGAATGAGCATCAAAATGAAGGAATATGCATCAAAACGAAGGAAATGTTGATCATAAAACAAGCAAATGAGAATCAAAATAAAGGAAATATGCTTCAAAACGAAAGAAACGTTGATAATAACATGCGAATGAGAATCAAAATGAAGGAATTTGCATGGAAACGAAGGAAATGTTGATCATAACAAGCGAATGAGCATCAAAATGAAGGAAATATGCATCGAAATGAAGAAAATGTTGATCATAACAAGCGAATGAGCGTGAAAATGAAGGAAATATGCATCTAAACGAAGGAAATGTTGATCGTAATGAGAAAATGAGCATCAAAATGAAGGAAACATGCATCGAAACGAAGGAAATGTTGATCATAACAAGCGGATGGGAATCAAAATGAAGGAAATGTGCGTCGAAACGAAGGAAATGTTGATCATAACAAGCGAATGAGCATCAAAATGAAGGAACATTGCATCGAAACGAAGGAAATGTTGATCATATAACAAGAGAATGAGAATCAAAATGAAGGAAATATGCTTCGAAACGAAGAACATGTTGATCATTAAAAGCGAATGAGAATCAAAATGAAGGAATTTGCATCGAAACGAAGGAAATGGTGTTCATAACAAGCGTATGAGCATCATAATGAAGGAAATAAGCATCGAAATGAAGAAAATATTGATCATAACAAGCGAATGAGCATCAAAATGAAGGAAATATGTATCGAAACGAAGGAAATGTTTATCGTAATGAGAGAATGATCATCAAAATGAAGGAAACATGCGTCGAAATGAAGGAAATGTTGATCATAACAAGCCAACGAGCATCAAAATGAAGGAAATGTGCGTCGAAATGAAATAAATGTTGATCATAACAAGCGAATGATCATCAAAATGAAGGAAATATGCATCGAAGAGAAGGAAATGTTGATTATAACAAGCCAATGAGCATCAAAATAAAGGAATATGAATCGAAACGAAGTAAACGTTGATCATAACAAGCGAATGAGCATAAAAATGAAGGAAATATGCATCGAAAGGAAACATGCGAATGAGCATCAAAATGAAGGAATATGCATCGAAACAAAGGAAATATTGCTCATAACAAGCGAATGAGCATTAAAATGGAGGAATATGTATCGAAACGAAGGAAATGGTTATCATAACAAGGGAATGGACATCAAAATGAAAGAAATATGAATCAAAATGAAGGAAATGTTGATCATAACATACGAATAAGCATCAAAATGAAGGAATATGCATCGAAACGAAGAAAATATTGATCATAACAAGTGAATGAGCGTTAAAATGAAGGAATATGTATCGAAACGAAGGAAATGTTTATCATAACAAGCGAATGGGCACCAAAATGAAAGAAATATGAATCGAAACGAAGGAAATGTTGATCATAACACGCGAATGAGCATCAAAATGAAGGAACATGCATCAAAACGAAGGAAATGTTGATCATATAACAAGAGAATGAGAATCAAAATGAAGGAAATATGCTTCGAAACGAAGAACACGTTGATCATAACATGCGAATGAGAATCAAAATGAAGGAATTTGCATCGAAACGAAGGAAATGGTGTTCATAACAAGCGTATGAGCATCATAATGAAGGAAATATGCATCGAAACGAAGAAAATATTGATCATAACAAGCGAATGAGCATCAAAATGAAAGAAATATGTATCAAAACGAAGGAAATGTTGATCGTAATGAGAGAATGAGCATCAAAATGAAGGAAACATGCGTCGAAATGAAGGAAATGTTGATCATAACAAGCCAACGAGCATCAAAATGAAGGAAATGTGCATCGAAATGAAGGAAATGTTGATCATAACAAGCGAATGATCATCAAAATGAAGGAAATATGCATCGAAGAGAAGGAAATGTTGATAATAACAAGCGAATGAGAATCAAAATGACGGAATGTATCGAAACGAATGAAATGTTATTCATGTCAAGCGAATGGGCATCAAAATGAAGGAAATATGCATTGAAACGAAGGAAATGTTGATCATAACATGCGAATGAGCATCAAAATGAAGGAATATGCATCGAAACGAAGGAAATGTTGATCATAACACGCGAATTAGCATCAAAATGAAGGAATATGCATCGAAACGAAGGAAATGTTGATCATATAACAAGCGAATGAGAATCAAAATGAAGGAAATATGCTTCGAAACTAAGGAAACGTTGATCATAACATGCGAATGAGAATAAAAATGAAGGAATTTGCATCGAAACGAAGAAAATGGTGATCATAACAAGCGAATGAGCATCAAAATGAAGGAAATATGCATCGAAACGAAGAAAATGTTGATCATAACAAGCGAATGAGAATCAAAATGAAGGAAATATGCATCGAAATTAAGGAAATGTTGATCATAACAAGCGAATGAGCATCAAAATGAAGAAATGTGCATCAAATGAAGGAAATGTTGATCATAACAAGCGAATGAGCATCAAAATGAAGGAAATATGTATCAAAAGCGAAGGAAATGTTGATAATAACAAGCGAATAGCATCAAAATGAAGAAATATGCATCGAAATGAGTAAACGTTGATCATAACAAGCGAATGAGCATTAAAAATGAAGGAAATATGCATCGAAACGAAGAAAATGTTGATCATAACATGCGAATGAGCATCAAAATGAAGGAATAATGCATCGAAACAAAGGAAATATTGATCATAACAAGCGAATGAGCATTAAAATGGAGAAATATGTATCAAAACGAAGGAAATGTTTATCATAACAAGGGAATGGAC